>VKKT01004192.1:38348-48563 GCA_008038995.1 Haliotis laevigata | reverse complement strand
GTGAGTGTGTGACCCAGTGAGTGACCCATGTGGGTAACTGAACCCGGGTCGTCATTGTGATGATAGAATGCTTTAACCACTACGCTACCCAACAGCCCTATTCTTGGTGTAACGTTATTAGTTAATAATGCTAAGAGAGTGTGTATGTAATCACACAAATTAAGCTGCCACTGATGACATATGTAATAATTACTACAATCCCATGTATAATGCTCCGGATTCCATTCATAAAGTTCATGTTCACAGATGGGGTGCTATTGCATGTTATGCACTGAATCCTTATTGTGTTGATTGATGCTCACGATGTCGACCACTGCACTGATACAACATCTGGTCAAGACTTAGAATTCTGCCATGATTTTGTACATCTATGAATACACAATGCTTTTTAGAAAGTTGTGAAATGTTATCAATGTTATATCTGAACAAACTTATATAGCCTAACAACCAGTCCCTGACATGAACATATTTTACAAAAAAAGCTCATAGTAACAAAAATATAATATAATGAAAAGGAGCCCTGAGACTTACTTCATTTTCAGAAGCTGTGGAAATCTAGACTTGCCATATTTTCTAGACTTGGGTGGGATTTCTGGGATATGTTTGCTTCAGGGTCGGTATGATAGACTACTTTTTGTGGTGAAGTAGAAATTCCAATTCTGTTTAGGGTGAGTCCCATCCAGGATTCAAACACTTAATAGCCAACACACGAAGTCACCCACCAATTGAACCTACTCATCCACAACGGGATCCACACATAGGAAAGTCCAACGTCTTGTTGTCTACATCACATATGTTGTGTACCCCTGATAGGTACAACTTGGCACAGCTCCCATGGCTAAAGGCTATAAATACACAATGCCTTGTAGAAAGTGGTCAAAAGTAACAACTGTTATCAGAGGGGTAGGTAGACATGTACGTGATTCAGACCCTGTGGTTGTTGTCCGACTTGTCCCATGTTTGTGGAGGCCGCGGTGACATTGCTGACTTGGTGTGCTGCTGACTCACTCAGGGCATGTGGGTTCAAACACTGGATGGAGTGAGTGAGTGAGTAAGTTTAGTTTTACGCCGCTTTTAGCAATATTCCAGTAATATCACGGCGGGGGACACCAGAAATGGGCTTCACACATTGTACCCATGTGGGGAACTAAAACCCAGGTCTTCAGCGTGACGAGCGAACACTTTAACCACTAGGCTACCCCACCGCCCCAACACTGGATGCAACTCAACCATACAACGAAAGTGTAATCCCAGATAAACTATCCAGATTTTACTGTTACTTACTTCTAAAATGACAATGAAACAGTTCTGAATAATGTCATCTTATTGAATGACCATTGTCCTCTACAGAACAAGCTTGCAAAGAGTAACAGAAAACTTCCCCAACTTTTTGAACATTAGTTGATGCAAAGTATGGTTTTACCTTCGGAACTAACTGTGATTGAATATGCACGTCTGCCATGTAAAATTGATTATTCTTTGAATAAACATGTCAGACAGCAGACTCAGGACTTATGTTCTCAGTGCTTCTTTTTTCACAACTGTAAACAATATCGAGTTAGTGCAACAACAAAACCTCACAATTTTCAATATGTTTTCTGCACATATGAAAAGATATGTCAAGAAAGAGTTCTACATGATGCTATTTTGGCTCCTAGCATATGAACAGGAACAAATAAAACAGGAAAATAAAAAGACAAAAAACAGCTGTAAAGTTGGTCTCAAGAATATTTCCAAGATAAACATGGTCATTTCTCACCATGAATATGCAATCCACAAATAATGTTACAATAAAGTTCCTGGTCACAAAGTTATATTCAAGACGAGAACGATCTTCAAAGAAGCTTCAGCAATACTATACACTGCTATTCTAACATAAAACATCCCTTGGTTCATCTCCATAACAAACCTGTGACAATATACTTAGCACCATGCACACCAGACTGTTAACTTACTGCATAATGATTTTCACATCCCATATAAAATGTGTAGAAATCTGTCTTTTATTCCCGTAAAACCTTCTTGGATGTCACTTTTGTCAAGCAACCACAGTTCTCCGTACAAATCCGAGTATTAAAGAAACCGACTGACTATAAAATAAGGATAAAAAACTAAATTTCTCTACTTGAACCATGTCTGAATTGGTTGATGATCATATCAGACACAGTCTTCTCTACAGATAGCAATCAGAGTTTTCAACGTTTGACGGACACCATCCAATACAAAGGACTGCTATATACATTAAGTGAATAGGAGATTGTGCAACTCAGTAAAAAAGCCACCGTAAATTTTCTGCTTCAAAAGCTCTTTTGAAGTTGTCAGCGAGCTACCTGGGCAGGTATCACCGGTAGCGAGCTGTACAGGTATAACTTTGTCATGGGAGACAGATAGCGCTGATAGCAACATACAAGATACAGAAGTATTGTTTCGTATTTTTGTTGGGTTTAATCCAGCAGTGACTTCTACCAAGTTTAAATCATTCTGCAGTGTCCATGTCAACTTTGATAAACAAGGATGTCATTTTTTTCACGATTTAAAAAACCCTGTGAATAATGGCGACATAAATAAACAAATTCTGATAAGATTGTTTCTTCTTACCGAACCGCCAAGTGATTTATCCTCTGAACACTGAAATGATTATTCATAACATGGATGAAAGGTTTCCTAGTTTTTGTACTTGTGGTAGAATGTGGTTAATGTTTACAAAAGATGCCACCATACAATGAATGGAAATATATACGAGACCACTTGTATCTCCAGGGAGTTACAGCCGATTCATAATGCCCAAAGTAGAGACATTTGAACCAGGAAATATTGTCTAACAAGACTTTGATAACATCACCTTATAAACTGTACCAATGACTAACCCACTTTTTTTACACTGAATAAAGAAATCGATGTGAATATAGCCAATGCTTTCATCTGTAAAATATGACCCTAAATTGTGCTATTTTGAACAAAGAATGATGTGTATATGTATATTCTGGAGTTAAAAATGAATAAAAAATTGTATGGTGAGATGTCCCATCGCTGGAGTATAAATATTGGTCCTGCATGTGTAAGTTATTTATTCATATATACATTTTGTTGTGGGGAAATTACCTCAATGGAAATGTTGAAATATGGTACAAAAAATATGCTGAATGAAAACTGGACGCTGTGCTGTGTCTGACAGCTAAGACATAATATTTGTTGAATGGTCATCATGTTGCTGCTACCAGCAGGTCAGGATGTATGTACCCTTTTCCTAAACACCTGGTGTCATCACTGATTTTCCACTGTCCTAGCCGTTTTACCTTTTATCCCCCATAAAATGTTTTTCTTCAGATTCTGTTATCTCAAGAAGTTGCATTTCAAATGGACTGTCTAAAGACCCATCTAAAACCAGATTTCAATACCATTAAATGTTTTCTTGCATTTCAAATGGACTGTCTAAAGACCTATCCAAAACCATACTTCAATACCATTAAATGTTTTTGCACAATATACTACATTTCAAAAGTTTAGACTCACTGGTGTAAATGTAGCCACTTACTTCTGTCAACTGTTCTAAACTAGATTTTGCACAAAAAAATTCCATACTGTTTAAACATGAACTGATGTACTGTAAAACATATTCGTAACATTGAAGTATATTGTCATGAGTTCAATAAATGATAAAACTCAGTTAAAAAAGGCAAATTCTTAACAAAACTTTAACCAAAACGCAGCTGTTCACATGCACGATATGTGCACATGCTTTTCAGCAATTTGATGCATAATCCTTGTGCAATTCATCTGCATAAGGTTTGCAGTTGGTTCCCCCAAGTTAGTGGAGAAATCAATCTTCGATTTAACCATGTACATATACATAACATATAGTGAGTGTTTTAAGTGATTCTAAACTTTTGAAAGAAGTATGTTTACACTGCACGTGATCAATCCTCACCACTGCACATACATAAGACTAGTTTGGACAACAATTATTCCAGAGGCAAGTTCTTATTTTGACTTAAACCTTGTGATCCAAAGTTTTATAGTGGAACAATTATTAGCCTTTGCATGTGTTTGTGATGGTGAAAACCACCATAGTACAATGAACTATTATAGTAAACATTGCTTATAACTATGGAAATAGCTTTCTCACTTAAATTAAAGCTGAAAACCTTTGTCAGATTAAAATCTACAAAATAGTACCAACTTTAATACAGTAAAATACCTTTATAACGAACTCCAAGCGACCACTGTAATTAGTTCGTTATATCCGTAGTTCGCTATTCACTTTTTCATATGATAATATAAGGTTTATTCGGGACTTTTAAAACAGTTCGCTAAAGCCGTCAGTTCATTATATCCATGTTCATTATAAAAGTATTCTACTGTACTTATATGTTTAATGTTGAGTTATTTCCCCAGTGTGACTCTGATAAATAATCCCTAAACATATATCCACTCGTTTCTTCATTTATGCCAGATTAAAACGCAAAGAATACAAATTCTGGTACCTATCAACAAAAGTACAAAACATGTATACAGACCTGTTGGAAACAGTTGGTCAGTGTCTGGAGCTTGCTACACCAGGCCCTACATGAACAGAGGTGTATGAGTTTCACAGCTCGTACAGCATGCACGTGACATTGTGACCATGATGTATGGTTGGTTCTGCTTGACCGCTTGACCAGTATAGATATGAGAAGAGGGATGTTTGACGTCTGCCAAGCAATTACAAACCAATAAGAGTGACCAAGCCACGTTGTCCAGCTTGACACCTACAGACTCCTGGAGCTTCAGCAGCCCTCAATCTTGACTCACTACATAAAATATGTTGATAGCTTTAAGCTCTGTTACTCCCTTAATGTCCCTGGCAGCTATTACGAATGACACACTGAAGCCTTAATCTGCTATCATTATTATCCTTACTTTGCTTTATGTAATATTTCATCCCGACTCAGGTGATTTATATTGATGTCAATACTTGCAGGGAACTACACACTGAAGTGATTAGGAGAAATAACCAAACAGAAGTAGAGGAATCCGCACTTGAATATTTACGTAAAAAGGCAGCAGTTTACATTTCATGATTAAATCATAAAACACATTCATATCAGGAAATATGGGGCCACATGAAATCTTTCAAATAAGTAGAGTTTTAAATTTAAGCATAGAAGCCCTTGACAATCCTTTTAGACTGTGGCTGAATATATATATCTTTTACAGATAAGGATATGGGAGAATTCATTTGATTAGTGTAGAAGTGGAGTCCGGGAATATAGTTTTAAAAAATCTATTTATTTCCCTGCTTTAACCAACCGACATTGATATTTTCCATAAAAAATGTTAAATTTTTCCACCATATCTAACATTCATTTTGGGTGTATTTCTGATGCAACCATTCATTTTTTAAAATCTCCCATCCACCCCTGCAGGAATTGAATGGTTGCTCTCTAATGAAGGTTGGGATTAATACAGTCTTGGGATGGATAAAGCTGGATGGAGGATTTTGTTGTACTCCCCTATGAGTGACGACCAACATTGTTTAGCTGTTTAACTCCCAATCTTTACTGTAGACTGAATGTGGTCTTAGCGCTAATACTCTTGTAACTCCCATACTTTACCAAAGATTAGCGCTAAGACCACTTCATGGAACCTGGTCCAGACAGCTTATATCATATGTCAACTCAAATAACTGATCAGTATTTCTAATAACATGTGGATTTTCAAAACCTCACAGTTCTTGACTGAGCTTTTACAATCTCATACAAAAAAAAGTTCAATTATGTCAAAACATTATATTTTTCAACTTTGTATGTTATTATTCCACATGAGAAACTTAATCTAAAACTTAATTTCTTGATCCCCCAGGGTTTTGTTTCTAAAGTGGTTGTCATGGGAACAGTTACATATCTGTCTTTGAAGATTCAAAACTAATGAAAGCAAATATCATCTGAAGTTTATTTCGAAAACAACATGTAAAATGAGAAACTTCATCATTTATGTCATCTGTTCTGACTGACCATATTTCCTCATGTATTTTTTCAGGTGAACAGTTGACTTGCCCTTGCATGTGTTTGTGATGGGGACCAAATGGGGCAGGATACGCTCACATTTTCACTAACACTGAGAGTATTTTTTGGATAGAGATAAAAAACAACATGCTTATGATATTGTGGGAATCTCACAATGGACTCTGCTTTTAGAAGAGATCAACATTATGGAAAAGTACTTGTGCTTTTATGTAAGAAACCAGGGCCCCGATCAATAAAGCGTTCGTAACATTACAACCCATCGTAACTCTATACTTTATCACAAGCTTACGAATGACATAGTGCGACGTACTTTATGTGAATCAGGACCCAGTACCAGTGACTTGAGTGAGTTATTATTTAACGTCACATCGGCAATATTTCAACCATATTTCAGTACCACTTCACATCACATTTTGAACTGTCTACTGTTACATATCCTCTTAAGTGATTGTATTTAGTGAACAGTTTAAACCTATGACAGCTGGGAGTCTTGTGGACATAGTCGACAGATCTAACACTAATTGGACAATAATCATTATTTGCTTTTTACAAATGGCACATTATGAAAGAAAACCACAGTGAACTCAGTAGCAATTATGAAGTAGGTGTGAACCCAGACAAACAAAATTATCCTGACAATGTCACCTTCCAACAGTGGCGGCTCACACAAACATACCAGCAATGAATTTAAATTCACCCTATGTATTTGAACAGCATATTTCGTGAGCCCCATATCCCAATCCCTTCCATTACAAGCAAACACGGCCTGGCCTGAGTTAACAGATTGAATAATACCAGCAATTTGTCAAGAAGTAAGTAAAACTGTTCCACATAACTGTCCAATTTGCTGTGTGACTTGAATATCAACTGCCCCGTAGTTAGCTCGTACCACATAAAATTGAAATATTTAACATTTTCGTTACTGCTATAGAATGATGACCTTTAGAAATAAAAATACCAGAAGAGATTATTTTTTATTGTACATGTAATATGTATATCTTGACTTTAGGAAACTAAGGTTATTTTCCATACACGACATTTAATGTGTTTCTTCCCTCAAATTATTATTAGATTGTTTATACATGTGGAATTGTACAATCGACTACGCTTTTAACAGATTTAGATTTCTTCTGAGGAAAGGAATTTGTCGTTTTCTTCACTGTTATATTGTTATCAATAGACCCAATTTATCTTATGTCTATGAAACTGACTATTATGCTTGTCTGTTTAAAAAGACATCTTTGATTCTTCTGTATTTAGGTATTATTGATACACGTCGTAAAAAGGCATCTGACCTGTTTTTAAAACACTACAATATGTCTTGTCAGTCAGGAGTATGAGTGAGTGAGAGAGTTTAACACCGCTTTTAGCAATATTCCAGCAACATCACGGTGGGGGACACCAGAAATGGGCTTCAGACATTGTACCCATGTGGGGAATTGAACCTGGGTCCTTGGCATGACAGGCGAACACTTGAACCACTTGGCTACCCCACCTCCCTGAACCGATCTGAAACCCTCAAAATTTATATAAACTCATGGTCACAGGTTCAATCCTCACCACAACCACCACCAGTACAGTGTGACCACTCAGTGATATCACAGAATACCCAAACTGTATGAAGAAATATTCATGTAACATTCTCCATATGCACATCATACAACATTTTCAAAGAAAGACATAGTGACAAATTTCCTTCACTAGGTAGAAATATATACAGCACATATAACAAACTCTGTTTGAACAATGAATCCCAACAAAAGATCTGACATCTTCAAGCCTACATCTCTCCAAGTTGGTCATGAGTCGTACCCTGTCATGGCAGGTGTCCAAGATGGCCGTCAATGATAAGTGAACAGGCCAACATATATATTAATAGTAGGTATGTCCTCGTGAACACATTATTTTCTTTCAATTATTCTGTGTTTGCCAAGCTGTGTTGCTCTCTCCATCACCTGTGTTGGCCATTTTAACAAGATAATAAAATCCCTCATTACAAATAGAGCCACTGGACAGTGAAACCGCCATTATTTATAGTCACAATATGAGCAATGATAAATGTAGATTATAGAAATAAACAAGGTATCCACCAAAGCTGCCCCAACATCAAGGGTTTCCCCTTCCAACTCTAATTAGAATCTATTCAGAAAACATGTTCTATATATATTATTTATGAGAGGAATATTAGAAAGGTAAGACACTAATGGACACTAAAACTTTATTTTTTTGCTGAATGAAATTCGTTTCTGAAGCCTGGACATTTGTTTTGAGTTATAAAGACTCATTAAAGTCTGTAAAGTGTTTTATTGTTGGCGCTTTATGTACCATTTGTGCAGGGTGTCTGCTGTTTGATCTTTCAGTGAGTGGTATAGTTTTACGCCGCACTTCCAACTATATGGCGGTGATCTGTAAATAATTGAGTCTGGACCAAACAATCCAGTGATCAACGGCATGAGTATCGATCTGCACAATTGGGAACTGTTGACATGTGTCAACCAAGTCAGAGAGCCTGACCACCCGATCCTGTTAGTTGCCTATTACGACAAGCATGGGTTACTGAAGATCAATATTCTAACCCGGATCTTCGCAGGTCTGTTTGTTCAGCATCAATATGGTTGATTGGGAAGCCTCGTGGTTAGAGTGCTTGCTAGTCATGAAGAAGGGCTGGGTTTGATTCCCCACATGCACAAAACCTTCTGGTGTACCCAACACGATATGCTTAAGTATTGCTAAATGGGACCTAAAACCCAATTCACTCACTTACTCAAAGTGCCTATGTCAATGTGGGACAATGTGGAAGCCTTGTGGTTAAAGTGTTTGATGGTCTTCAAGAAGGCCTGGGTTTGATTTCCTATGAAGCTAAAACTTGTGGTGTACCCACCTTCTGGTGTACCCACCATGATATGCTGAAATATTGCTGAAAGGGACATAATGGAATCCTTATGGATGAAATGTCTGCTTGTCATGCAGCGGGCATGGATTCAACTACCCACATGCATTAAATGTATGAAGCCTTCTCATAGTGTACCCACCATGATATGCTGAAATATTGCTGAAAGCAACATTCACTCACTCACTCCAAGTCTCATTTCAATGCCTATGTCCATTTACAATTTTAATGATATCCCCAGGTGCTGTGTAAATGATGTGAAGAAATGAAAGGTCAGAGAATCATCCTGCCAGCCTCTGTATCAGCCTCAAGACTGTCATCAGCTGCAGAAAGATCTTCAGCTGACAGACCAAGCTTCTTCATACCAAGGAAAGATTAATTGTGTTTTTTTTAATTCATGTGAATTTATAATATATTTTTTTAAAGCCAATATTCAAAGAAAAGTGACAAAAAACATATTTTTAAAGTTTTAGCATTTGAGTTGTTTTCAGGCAACTCATTTTAATTGTTTTCATCTACCGGTATGCAAATACACAAGTATCATTAATTATTAAGTCATTTAACTAATTGTTTTACAACATATAGGCCAGCAATACACATATGCTAGACTAACAACTAGTCTCTGAAATGAACATATTTTACTGAAAAAAGTTCATAGTAAAAAAAATATATTTATAATGAAAAGGAGCCCTGAGACTTTCTTCATTTTCAGAGGAAATCTAGACTTGCCACATTTTCTAGACTTGTGTGGACTTTCTTGGATATATTTGCTTCAGGGTCTGTACGACAGATTACACATATGCCAGCTCAAACACATAGGGGGATTAGCAGAAAACCTTGAACATAGAATTTATGAAGAAGAAGTGGTATACATTATTTAGGCAGTGTCAGTGATATAAGCATAGACGTGGAGACTGCTATATGCAGATTAAACTCTACTTGCTTGCTTATTCTATTCGATACTATCCATACATATTTCAAAAAGGGCATCAGCATCAAGTTCCCACTTATTGCAATCTTATACTGATATGTGCGCTTCATTTCTCAGCTATGAATGTCTAAAACGGTAAGGAAAAGGTGAAGGTCATTTATATTATACAGCACAATCCATTCCGTAAGTCAACGGAGATCACATCTCTAGTCGACACGTATATGTTGTTTGTCCACAATCAATATCGGCAGCATCTCTAGTCNACACGTATATGTTGTTTGTCCACAATCAATATTGGCAGCATCTCTAGTCAACACGTATATGTTTTTTGTCCACAATCAATATCGGCAGCATCTCTAGTCAACACGTATATGTTGTTTGTCCACAAT
>VKKT01004192.1:23979-37758 GCA_008038995.1 Haliotis laevigata | reverse complement strand
TTTGTCCACAATCAATATCGGCAGCATCTCTAGTCAACACGTATATGTTGTTTGTCCACAATCAATATGACACTCAGTAATATGCCATTGTGTGATGATTACATGGAGTGAGTGAGAAAGTGTGTTGGGTATTACCTCGCTTTTAGCAATGTTCTATTGTGTGATGATTGCATGGAGTGAGTGAGTGTGTTGGGTATTACGTCGCTTTTAGCAATATTCCATTGTGCGATGATTGCATGGAGTGAGTGAGTGAGTGTGTTGGGTATTACGTCGCTTTTATTGCATCAAGTGTGAGTTGATGAAGACAGATTCTAATCCTAGTCTTCACAGGGTTGACAGTATCTAGTTGTATCAGTTCTCACAGTGTGTAGAGATGCCCTGCATACCTACTGCAATAGCCATTAACCGTTTGTAGATGTCACACACCACTGATCAACTTGGGGATAAATCTTATCAAACATCATGTTGCCATGGGATAGATATGTTTTCAGTGTAGGTGTTGATTCAAACAGGGCGATTAAGGGTTTTGTCTCTGAGCTAGGCAAGCCCATGTCAATAGTTCTACACAGTACAGGCCTGGGGGTGTTTAGATGGGAAGCTGATTCAGGAGGTCCCAAGATCTTAACGCAGATGTTCACTTCATTCAAATTAAATTTTGTAAATGTAAATGTCACTATTTGGATCTGGAACACAGTTCACTTCATACAAAAGTTCACACTAAAGTAGTCTTCCACATCTAAACATCACCATTTCAGGGAGTGGTGTGGTAGTCTAGTGGTTAAAGTGTCCGCTCAACACACTGAAGAAACAGGTTCGATTCCCTCATGGGTACAATGTGTGAATTCCATTTCTGGTGTCCCCTGACATTGCTTGACTTCTTCTAAAAGTGGTGTATGACAATACAATCTCACTCACTCCCCATTTCAGTCTGGAACCTGAAATACATCAGCCCCCTCAAACCCTACATCCCTTCTCCCAACACCTAATTTGAATTTCTATACAAACTGGCATATGGAACTTAAGAATTGAGATAAACACTAGCCAGGTAGCTTGCCCTCCTGAATGGAGCCCCAGGTGAGATTACACTAATGGCCAAAATGTGTCAATCCATACTTAGAGCCTTCACAACATGAAACTTCATTTTGCTAAAAAACATTGTATATTGTTCCTTTTTTTCAGGTGCATCTGTACTTCAAACAATCTGAACATGGTGACACAGCCTCAGATTCAGGATTCTACTGTACACCCAAGTGTACATATTGGCTCAGGATTATCTGAAACCAGACCCAACAAAATTCTGTACTTCAGCAATCTGTACAAGGTTATGTACAGTACAGAGATTCGACAGATTCAGGGTTCTACTATGTGCCCAAGTGTACATATTGGCTTAGGATCATCTGAAACCAGACCCGACAAAATTCTTCACTTCAGCAATCTGTACAAGGTTATGTACAGTACAGAGATTCAGACAGATTCAGGATTCTACCTTATGCCCAAATGTACATATTGACTCAGGATAATCTGAAACCAGACCTGACAAAATTCTGTACTTCAGCAATCTGTACAAGGTTAAGTACAGTACAGCGATTCAGACAGATTCAGGATTCTACTGTTCACCCAAGTGTACATATTGGCTCAGGATCATCTGAAACCAGACCCAACAAGCTACTCCATGACATTCTTTAATCATTAATTAGCACAAAGGATGACTGGGCAGTGAGTGGCTATTTCACCAACAAACCCACAGTCACATGTGGAAGCAAAGCTCTGGTGGCATTTTAATTTGCGACAAGACAGCGAAGCCACAGTGTAGATCAAGGTATTTTGAATTATTGATAAATCTCTCATGATTGGATTTCGTGAGTTGGCCAGACCTCAAGCTTTCACCGAGTCTGTTTGCAGTCTCAGCCATATTGATCCCAAAAGACCCTGCACAATATCCATCAGAATAAGTCCATTCTAAAATCTTAAATTTAAGAGATACCCTCTCAAATTTAATCTTACTATATTGGATTTAATATTTCAAATATTGACAATGGGAGCTACATGAAAATATTCCAACAATTCAATTTTGAGAGCTTTCGAAGAAGAAGCCATCAGTCAACTGTTTTCCATAGTAACAGATCAATATTTAACACTTGGGGTTCTATCATACCAATATCAATATTATTTTATTATATTGAAACTGCTTTGTGTCACAAGCACAACCATTCCGTCAAGATTAATGCCAAGATAAATTATTTCCTTACAAATGTTATTGCCGTGTTTTCTAAGTAATTTTAAGAACACATATGTTATACATATTGTTTAACTAGCGATCATAAATTATCACCATGATTTGACAGAGGACATAAATTCACATATAACACATCCACTCTATGTCTCTGAAGCAGTTAAGAGAAGATAGATCAGGAAAAGTTTAAAAGTTTGAAAATTAAACTAAGATCACAGCTGTGCAAATATGCGATTTTTTTCCTGAGTTTTCTGATTCCAACTTTTAGTATCTGTCCCTGATCGTCAAGGTACAAAACACTGACATGTTTATGTCCTGGAAACAAAACCAGTCTTAGAGGTGTAAAACCTGCTAGGTCTGTGGTCTCCCGTACCTGCCAGGAGGAATTGGAAGAAAGGGAAAGAGTGAGTGAGTGAGTATGGTTCTACGCCGCTTTTAGCAATATTCCAGCAATATCATGGCGGGGGACACCAGAAATGGGCTTCATCGATGTACCCATGTGGGGAATCGAACCCGGGTCTTCGTCATGGTGAGTGGACGCTTTAATCGCCTGGCTACCCCACCGCCCCAGGAATAGAAAGAATGGACATCAGTGCTCTCCAGACAAAACTCAGCTCACGTGGAAACCTTTTGTTTTGCAAATGTACAATATTCATGGTGGAGAACAAAAAACTAAGAAATCTCTTCGGAAAGCAGAGGCCATTGCACGATTCTGTCTTGATCATCAGGCAGTGTTTTATGTGTTGATCAATATGAATAGTGGTGAAATTAGTGATCACTAAAAATAGAGTGTATTCTGTCCACTGTTGGCACCCATGACAACACACGCGACAAGGCAAGGCAATTATTCATCTACAAATAACCATGGTAAGATATGATACATGTCAAAAGATAAAACACCATTGGACAAAATTTTGGTGACTGATGAGTCAAATTTGGAAATATTCTTCACATGTAATGTAAACACATTTGGAAAGATTTGCTAAGGCCACTAAAGTGGTAACATTGATCAAGCAACTAAGCAAGGGCTAAGGCACTGTAAAGGCAATCACTTTGACTTTCTCGCTTCCTTTTACATTCCTGTGGAAGAGGGGTAGCCTAGTGGTTAAAGCGTTCGCTCATCACACAGAAAACCTGGGTTCGTTCCCCACATGGGTACTATATGTGAAGCCCATTTCTGGGTCTCCTGACGTGATATTGCTGAATTATTTCTGGAATATTCCTGAACTATAAAACTAAACACATTCACTCACTCCTCTGACATTCCTGTCATTTAATCCTCTGAGCTTCTTCTTATCCTGTCTCTCGTAATTCTAACATACTGGCATTGAAGTCACTGACATCCATTATGTGGTCAGATTCTATAATTGCACCATGCTGTTGTACCTGACGGTGATGGCCATCATACTATCAATCACAGGTTTGTCTGATCCACACTTTATAGCTGGAATATTAAATTAAACAACAAACAAACAATCTGACTGAAAGTAAAATCTAATGACTTGAGACGAGTGTTGAGACAAGTGATATTCTTTCTCATACAAATCACCCGTTAAGATCCGGGTTAGAATTGATCTTCAGTAACCCATGCTAGTCGTAGGAGGCGACTAACGGGATCGGGTGGTCTGGCTCGCTGACTTGGTTGACACACGCCATTGTATCCCAATTGCGCAGGTCGCTGCTCATGCTGTTGATCACTGGATTGTCTGATCAAGACTTGATTATTTACAGACCTCCGCCATTTAGCTGGAATATTGCTGAGTGTGGCTTAAAACTAAACTCACTCACTCGCTCATACAAATCGTCGGAAGTCCTTCACACCTTGACTCCATGTAAAGACTGCCACCTCTTAAATCTCACCATTCTGCCATAAGCAAATAATGCCACTTATAACAATCAAATACCTTAATGGATGCAGCTGAGGAGGATGAGGAATGACATCAAAGTGATGGTGGACAGGGTGACAGAGATGTAAGTCCCCCTGGACGTCATCTGTCCTCTCCAACACCTTAACGTGTCTCGATGACCGTGTCCGCCACCCTGCCATTATGTGCCCCACCTCACAAGCATACGCCATTACCATCATCACTTTACTTTACACTGCTATAAATCTCCTCTGTGACTCATGGGGACTCACCAAGCCATCAACAACAAACATGGTGACAGGTACTTGGCCTGTGTGCGTTACATGTTCCAAAAAACTAACTGCAATACTTGTCGTAATAAACTACGGCCTTGGTGACAAATGGTTGTTTTGGATCATGAATCATGAAGAGAGTCATGACTGCGCTTGGTTTTATTGTTGTAGAATCTGAACGTTCACACAATAGCTCAAATCCTTTCAAATACATTTGTGAGTGAGAGAGTGAGTGAGTGAGTCAGTGAGTGAGCGAGCGAGCAACCAATATTCCACTTGTGGCATTATTTCAGCAATATCACGGCCGGGGGACACCAGAAGTGGGATTCAAACATTGTACATGGGTCTTCGACATGACAATTGAAGGCTTTAACCACTAGGCTACCCCCTGCCCTAAACATACTTGTGTAACATGGAGGGAATAAGCAGTCAGCATGACATTCAGCAGCCAATTACTGCATACAATTTACCTAGAAACTGTTTATATACCAATTGCATTAGGATGTCTTAAAAATGTCTGATAAATGTCCCTGTGTGCCTGTTGTAATATGGTTACCATGGAAACCTATTGAAAATAGCAAAAAGAAAGAAGGCAGACAAATACAACACTTTTCACCACTTATTGCAGGTGCACTAAGAAATCTAAGTGATACGGTTATAGGCAATTTTGTGGTCCTACCTCAGTGGGATTTAGACCTTCTGGAAGGAACTGTGTCGGGAGATGAACCTATTAGGACTCCCAAGCTGTGTACATACAGAGACATGTATTCCTAGATACTTATTGAAAAACTGAGACTTTGTATGACTATAAACAAAAGTAACATTATTGTTCCATTTTTCATGCATTGGAATATTCGTGATTATTGTGCCGGATTTTAACTAAAACCGATTAATGTTGTTAGTGAATTATTCCTTATTTCAACCCATGTGTGATTGCAGTTGTTCTAAGAGGGACTTCAGAGATATATAACGGCCAATTCATAAGTTATTTAAAAATTTAAATTATTTTTATGCATTAAATTCTATTTTTGATATTTATCTCATGCTTCCACTGACTCAATGCATACTGGTTTACAAAAGATTTTGAACAAAAGTCTCAAACAATCTGATCTGATATTATTAAGTATAATTACTATTTTGAAAACAAAACACAATCATGCATAATATCACACACATCCAGTAAATATATTCCAGTTATCCACAACCTATTGTAGAAACACTCCCATATATAATATCCAGTTAACCAAGCCCTTGATAAAGGTCTGATTTTATTGCCCGTTTATGCTAATGTGAAGCATAACCCTCCTTTGTACAGTGAGTGAGTGAAAACACTGCAACTTAACCTGGTCTACCAGTTATCTAATGGGCACTTCTTTCCTTTAAAAGCAGTTTCCGTAATCTGGTAATCAACATGAAACCAAATTTGATAGCACATTAAAGCTCTATCACTCCAGCAATCATTGGCCTTTATTCCAGTCTTGTCTCCTGCAGCCATTCCCGGCGCCGCCATCTGCTCAACTCTCCACTGTGTCAAGACAAGGATTAACTCCCCAGTACATACTGGCTCTGGGTAAGATGACATCTCGCTGATCTCAATGCCAGATTAGGCTGATTTTTGCAGCACCTGGGGCAAGGGATGCGATAATCCTGGATGTTTTCTAATTACTTCTGATTACACTCATAAAATGTCCTGAGAGAATCTCACGAAAACAGTTGATTGATTTATCAAGGTCAAAAAGTCTAATTAACCTTGAAAATATGTTCAGATCAATACCTGGTGGAGATTGATGCCGTTTTGAAATTAAATGAACCGAATACAAGAGAAACTCTACACTTCTATCATCAAACATAAATCTATAGACAAAACAATTTCTTTTTCTCTAAATTGTGAGAGAAAATTGATTGAATAATGATAAAAATATATGTATCAGATTTTAAAAATAACCACAGATTTATTAGCTAATGCAACGTGACTCATATATTGAGTTTTTAAAAAAGGTTTTGTAAAAAAAGAACAACACAGGACAGAATTGCAACACAGAGGGAGGTCAGATGACCATTAGCAAAAGGAGCCAACTAAATGAGCCCTCTCACTTGTAATGAGGAGGTCATTTGTCCAGAAGGCCATCAATAACCGTCTTTGGGAGCACTGGTCAGTCCGATACTTTCAGTAATGACCTGATATTAATGAGCAATTAAACATGGATTCATTAATAATCATTTTGAAGCAATTCGGTCCACTTCAGCATATACACAGCAGGTGCTACCCCATTTGTCAAGGTCTGCTGAACTTTTTGAACTTTGCAAAACTAATACTGCAGTCTGTGGTAATTTTACTTTAAATCTCATTTGATATGATTTATTGCTCTGTGATGAATACACTTACTCATTGTTTGGTAATTCACAAACAGTCCAACAGTTACCAACACATGGTCAAACAGTTACTGTATATTACCGTAGATAAGCCGATCTCATAGATAAGCTAAGGTCCTCCTGACTTGACCATTAATATCAGTATCAAAATGGTATGTTCCATACGTAAGGTGCACCACCAACCTTTGTTACTCTTCTCGTGGTAGTCATTCTTTGGAAATAGAGTATCAACAAGTAAATCCTGCTCTTAGACTATCTAATAATAAAAAATGTTGTTTGCATATCTAGACTTACGTTTGTAATCAAGTTAATTAATTGTACTCAAAGTGTCATTCAATAACGTTGATATTATTTGCCACAAAATGTGTGTGAGTGAGTTTGGTTTTACGCCCCTTTTAGCAATATTCCAGCAATATCATGGCGGTGGACACAAGAAATGGGCTTCACACATTGTACCCATGGGAATTCGCCCCCCCCCCTCACCCGGATCCGCCAATGGTACCCATGTGGGGAATCGAACCCAGGTCTTTGGTATGATGAGTGAATGCTCTAACCACTAGCCTACCCAATTGCTGCATCTATAAAGTAGCGAAAACCAGGTGCTGGCAATAAGGTGAGCATTTCCTGCCCCCTTGTGGCACCTAACACAAACAGGCAAGTCTATTGTTCCAAGACAATACAGAGGAACATAGGGTACCAGTAGGAAACACATGATTAGTTGGTAGGTTGGTTGGTTGGGTAAAAGTAGGAAGCACATGATTGGTTGGTTGGTTGATTGATCGGTTGGTTGGTTGATTGATCGGTTTGTTGGTTGGTTGATTGATCGGTTGGTTGGTTGGCTGATTGATTGGTTGGTTGGTTGGATAAAAGTAGGAAACACATGATTGATTGGTTGGTTGGTTGATTGGTTGGTTGGTTGACATAAACTTTGCCATAATCATCTCAAACAATTTTTGAGCAAGAATTGTATGATGCATTTCGAAATGTTTGTAGAAACATCATGATTGTACCAATGTAGACACTAAAGAATGGAATTGCTGGGATATTGCTCGAAATAACCTGTTGATAGTTATAATGTTCATGTAACCTTTGAAAACTGATGCATAATTACATATATCAAGAATAATCTTGTTCATTTCATACACGTCTGCTCTTTCTTTTAACAACTTTCAGATTAACTTTTGATCTACATGAGTTTCTGTTAACATTTATACTCCTAAACTTACTAAGATCCATGTTTGTTATTGATATTAACACATCTTGCAGTAACACAAATATCCAGTTTTCAAACTCGTTACTAAGATGAGGACATCATTTGCATTTGGTTCATGATATTCTGATGCCTCTCATTTGTTTGAAATTAGTGTCTTGTGTCAGATATCTTCCAGTGGGATCTTTTGGGTCAAAAAGGTACATTTATCACAGTTTTTCAAGACAGTCCTCTAGTGACTAAAGCCTCTTCATCCTGGAACTAACACATCACTCAGGGTATCAGTGTCCACGCTTGTTTACTAAGAGATAATTAATTAATCTTGACAATGTTGGCATTGATCAGCCGTCTCCCCAACAGTGATTACTGGTGTCGGCCAGCAGCCCTGAACAATTGCTCTCTTTCACATCAAATAGAAATATAGTGGCAGAACAATGAGAATAAAACAGGGACCTCTTGGACAATCATACTAAACTGCTTCACGTATCACATGCCTAGATTACCTTCAATACTTCCACATCTGGGCCCCAAAAACGTAGGCCAAAATTTCAATATTTCTGTATCAAAATATTCATACAGTGGTCGTAAATTCCAATCAAGATTAATTCTTTGACGTCACAATTATCTCTTAATTTAGCAGATTGGAAATATCTCTGTCGTCAATTGCTGCAGAATGCAGATATCCGACCTGATTTATTCACTATAGTCTTTGAGATGTCTTCTTTGTGACAGAGTTTTTGTCCAACTTGGGTATTACCAAGACAAAAGATGTTTAACAATGAGCCTTGAAAAAATCTACTTGTATCTTTGGTAGGGTTATTCTGTGATGAAATACGTTAGCTGTAAATTGAATTAACTGTGAATAGCTGAAGTGAACTCTTTGTATCATCTTATCATTCTGTAAATAATACATGACTTTAATATTTCATGAAAATACAGAGGAAAAGTGCCAACATTCATTTGCATTGAAATGAGATGAAATGATAACCGTAGCAAATTATAACCAAAGACCTCATTCCATTTACGTACAGAATTTTAACATAAAATTAATATTTCATTTCATTTGTCATTTCTTGTATAAATACGTTAGAATTTTCTTATTGTGAGAAAGTGAGTGAGTGAGTTTTGTTTTACGTTGCTTTTAGCAATATTCCAGCAATATCAAGGCGGGTGACACCAGAAATGGGCTGACACATTGTATCCATGTGGGAATCAAACCCGGGTCTTCGGCGTGATGAGTGAACGCATTAACCACTAAGCTGCCCCACCGCCCTATTGTGAGAAAGAATATCTGACATGCATTTACTATTCTGAAAAATTCACTGCCAAGATGAAAAGAATTGTGCCCCCTCCTGGGATGCTAAATATTGATTAGAGGACCAGTTGGTTTTCTTTCCACTCCACAAACCAAATGATGACTACAAAATTCTAACGAGATCATGATGCAGTGTTAATTTAACCACATGACCCCCTTCCCATCTTCCCTGTCCCCCATCTTCTGATCCCCTTCCTCTCCTGACCACTTGACCACCTGGCCAGGGGCACCTGCTGTGTCCCAATACAGCACCAGGACTTATCTTACATCATGCTGCTTACCTCAAGACTAATCTAAATAAACAATCCCAATTGTGAGATAATGATGCTCTCATTTCGAGACTATTGCAGAAGTTCAAAGTAAAATCTGTAGCTGAATCTTGTCGTAATTATCTCCATCGAGATAGGTGACTATCGGGTAGTTGACGAGAGTTTGAAAATAAACAGTAGACCCCATTCATGTGGCTCATTACACTGTAAATGAGGGTAAGGAAGACTGCTCTAATTATGACCACCAAACAATCTTCCCTGCAAAAGCGATTAATTTGCCTGCTTGCTTTTTTGATCAGTTTGATCCAGAAGATCACTTTACTGAAGAATATCTAATTTGATCTGTACGATATCGCTGATATTGCAATGTGCAATCTATTAAGCACAACACAGTCTCCTCATTCCTTCAAGATGAAGTACTCCTGTTCAAACTACTTAAAATATCCGTGAGATCAAGACCATGGACATTTAGATGTACACACTTTACAAATATGTTATTTCAACTTTTATAATTGTTTCAGTTTGGACATTTTGAATTTATTTTCTCCAACTGCATGGGCACATACTTGTGAGCTGAAATTTCATTCGAGTTTTGTTTGGTTGAAAAAAAATGAATTGGCATTTATCCAACTTGACAAAAATGGCATGGTCACATGTTCTGTCACCCAAAGCCTTTTCTACTTTGACATTAATTATCTGAGAATCTTTTTTATCTCTGTACAGTACAAAAACATGTTTATATGTATTTCATTCTTGTGATATAACTGTGTGTACTGTTAGGTATCTGATACTGGCAAACAAGGCTTTTTTTCTGCAGTATATTTGACAAGTTGGACTGAGTATGAAGTACTGAAGGACAACAGGAGGACAAAGACTACTTTCCCAACAACTTAAGTGTTATTCTCACAAGACTTCTGATTTATTTTTTTCCACACTTATCCTGATATTTTTTTAAACTTCTGAACATGCTGGAAGCCAGGATCAAATAGCCATCATTAAATAAACAACGATTGCATAAATTAGCTTCTTTTCAGATAACTAGGCTTATATGTAGTAAGAAGCTGTGGCAGAGTCAGTATCAATATTCCGAGGCAACATTCCATGTGATGAGGTTTTATCAGAATGGCATCATGTGTCTCTTTGTGAAACCTAACACCATATTAAACATCTCACATGTAATAGTTCATGGAGTTTCCTATGGTTTGTTTCAAATAACATAATATTCTTACTTTGAACTTCAGCTTCGTATCCTATTCCCTGTAACACTGCCCAATATACAACCTTGCAAGATGGACACTATTAAATTCCTTTAAAGTAACAGTACAGAAGAAAACATTAAAAATTATAGTAAATCGATGAACAAAATTTGCATCTGTCATCAAAATCAAATGCCAAACAAAAAATGTTAAGATAACCAACATTTGGTGGCTGACTTTGTGTGCTGGGGATTAGGTGCCTGACTCTGAGGGTATGGGTTCGAATCCTGGATTGRACTCAACCCAACAAAAGTACTAGAATCTGTACTTTACTAAGAAAGAGTAATCCCAAATATAACATATGTTACATAACCAAATAGTTTTACATTCATTACACAAGTACAGAAATCTCTACTAAGACTCCCCCCAATGTGGATGATCTCTGTCTGTTTGTTTAGTATATGTATATGTCAAATATTTATTAAAAGTCTTACACACAATAATGAATGCATTAATATTTATTTCAATTCTGTATGATACTCCAATACATTGAACATTGCTTTATGTTTCTGTGCATATCTCCACATATATATTGAGGTTATAGTGCATTTATTTGTAAATACGATATTCTAATTGGAATAATGAGTATTCTATAGTGATTAAAGTATTTATCATGCCAAAGTTTATTCCCAAAACACAACAATAAATCCTTTATCATAATTTGCTACACACTGCAAAAGAATTTAAAAAGTTCTTAACAGTTTTTACAAACAGATGTTGAGAAACAATCTCCAAGATATGCCATCATATCTACAATATAAAATAGATTCCTTGTATCACCATAGTCACCTCACTCCTTATATTGTTCCCATGCCATAATACAACATATATGTTTCAAAATGAAATTGTTACAATATACATAATTTATATGTGAAATGTATCTGTGTATTTCTATACCATTGTACCTTATGTGTTTATATTTGTAGTTTATAATTATTGCCACTGTTCCTTCATGGAATGCTATGCAGTAAATATCTTATCTTATCTCATCATGGGTAGAATGTGTCCATCATGTGATATTGCTTGAATATTGCTATCATTATTAATTTAAACCATACTCACACCTCTGTATTGAACACAAGTAAGAACTGATTTTTATGACAATTTTTTCTGCATGAAATCCTTTACCATGTACATTGGCTGACCGTCTTCAAGCCTGACTTATCAGAATCAGGATCTACAACAAACAAATTTGACTACTACACCTCATAAAGCAGACAACACCAGACAAATTAGAACAATGATTGTGATAAGAAGTCTCCTTAAGTCAATATGACAGTCCTGATAATGAGTGAATTAAGAGCAGACGTAAACAGAGATGGACAAGGATGAGGATGCTAGGTATGACATGATGAGGGTCCAAGTAATAGGAGTTGACTTGACCAAGGTTGGAGTCTGGAAGAAGAGGAGGAGGAGGAGGTGACATGGGGGGGAGCTGTTTCCTGTGAAGCTGCTTGTCCAAGACTGTCTTCTAATTGTCTATGTCACAGTCTAGACTGTTCATTCAGTGCCCATCAATTTGGCATGGAAAAATTTGCATATCACCAGCCGGCTGAGACATAACTTGGAAGAGATGACCGTAAGAAGACCCACATAATTAGGACTATCTGACCACTACTGAACTACAGTCCGTCAGGACCTGTCCAAAGCAGCCGACCCACAGAACAATAGGTGTCTGACAAATGGTAAACAGTCTGCCAATGTTAAACATCTAGACAGTCGATAAGCATTTTAGCATATGGCTGAAGATTGCTTCAGAAACCTTTGTGAACTCACATGTCTGAACAAAAAGTATTGGTGTTTATTTCAAACTCATGACAGAAAACATTCAAGAAGCAATATTAACTACAATTGTTATTAAATAAACAGATTTTACTGATATTTAAAATGTAAGATACAAGCATTATTCCATGAATGATTGAAGGTCTGTAGACTATATTCTCCAGACGCTATATGTTAGTCTGATGAAATACTGAACTCTCATACAGCCTTTTTGGAAAAAACACACAATTGTTTTTGTAATGCTTCCTTGTGAAAAACTAATCCAGAAAAGACACCAGAATGATAGAGATGGTTTCAGGGGTAAGTTAATGTGCCATTTTTTCCTCATTGTTTTTGAGCAATTGAATCGAAGAGTTTTTGCTGTAAACAGATCCCACATGGCTGAACTGTTCCTCTTCCAAAATATCTACAAACTGCAAGGTAATAATTAATAAACTGAATTGTGTCATTAAGATGACGAATTTGAGGAGAGAGTTGTTTGGATGACACAATAATGATTTGTAAACTTGCATTTTACATATTCATAGTTTGCAGTATTAATGGAGTCAGATTTACATCACATTCTGAACATATTTCTTCGATAAATTGTAGTTTTTGTTACATGATGCTAACAATATCTGAGAAACCATGAAATCACAAACACCTCCTTTCACTTGTTCCAGATTCTAAATTTGATGTCAAAGTTTGATAATGCCAACTCAGATGAACATTAAACTTTTTAGAACTGCGAGAATGAGTTCCCAGTTTTACATTGCTGAACATAGCGCCAAATAACAAGAAGAGTATCTGGGATGACATTTAAGCATAGATGGAAATGCGTCAACAAGCGAATACCAAAGTTTAATCTGTTGATGGTATTTTGACAGTACCTGAAATAAGAACTTACCGTCATGATGATGGATTGATCAGAAACAGAAAAGGTCATTAGTTTCTAGACATGACAATTACCATTTCGCTAGGTCTTCCACACTGGGTTTCATTACACCAACATCTTCACAGGATCAGCTTCATCCTGAGATAGACTTACATAACACTGGGTTTCATTACACCAACATCTTCACAGGATCAGCTTCATCGTGAGATAGACTTACCCAACACTGGGTTTCATTACACCAGCATTTTCACAGGATCAGCTTCATCCTGATAGACTTAACCAACACTGGGTTTCATTACACCAGCATTTTCACAGGATCAGCTTCATCCT
>VKKT01004187.1:76322-90104 GCA_008038995.1 Haliotis laevigata | reverse complement strand
TCACTTTCAAATGTAAAGAATTCCCTTGGGGGTAATAAAGTACTGCCATTGTCATTGTCAATGTTAATGTATTGCAACGTTTTATCGACAAATATAGAGAACATTTGGAATATATCAGCTAACCATGTATGTGGGTACTGAAATAATTTAAAACAAATGCATTCCAAAAGCACATTGTTTTATTGAAGTTTGTGTCCTAAAATATGTACATTGCATTTACTATATATACACATTAAAGTGACCATAGCATATTGAAAACGTTTTAGACAGATGTCGGTCTATACTTTTTCATATATAAAGAAGTATATATATATTCGGTTATGCTCTCACATTTTCTAAATACATTCACTTCTTTATGTAAACATATAACAGCTACTCCATTGGCCAAGTAATCGAAATTACCTAATCAGAGTCCGTTTTAGAATTGCACTCATAACAGTTTATTACTGAGGAAGCTCTAGACATGCGATGCCTACGACCGTGTGTATGGAGCCCTGGTTAAAGTTGACAATATGGCGACGCTCAAGCGTGCCTTCCTCAAATTTACCTTCCTGTTGCTTTTGTTAGTCCAGAAATTTCTGGACTGGAAGCATTTTATCCGGTCTGGTAACTTAGGAGAGTTGCCAGACCGGTTGTCTGGATGAAATAATTTTGGGAAATTTTCAGCACTGAGTACTTATAAGCAGCGTCTCATGTATACTGTACTCATTAACGTACACTTGTCCTCCGTCATCTCATGTACTTTCTACTACATCAAAGTAGCCAGGTTCAGTTTCACAAATATCAGATCCATCTTGGATCAACCAAAGCCAATAATCGTTACCATAACGTATGTGTATCGTACTGAGCATACATCTGATCTCTTGTATGGTTTATATCTCCGACAGGCAAAACAAATTACAGTTTCTTGTTATCATGTCTACATGTTCGTTTTCCTGGCCAGCCACCCCATTGGTTTCAGTGCTGTGCATAGTATCTACGATCTATGGAGGACGGTAACATTGAGTTGAGTTTACACATGATCTACAAAACAGTTTACTCAAACAAACACGAAATGATCCAAGACTCGCACATTCATTATAGAAAGAAGACAATGTGATATTTACTCAAATCATATTATTGAAAAAAAAGACTGTCGTCCTTTGTGAAATGGTATTCACTACAGGATCTTTCAAACTCCACTTTACAAACGCTGGTGTTGCACCATGTTTCAATCAACCCTCTCAGGTCCTACTTCCAGGATAACCCAAAGTTAATCTGAAATGAAAACAAGGACTGGAATTATGTAAATCCTTTCAAATGTACAATATGATACGACACTAGGAAACATTTATCCATCCAAATTTGAACGCGCTGTACGCTACAATAATATTGTGATGCATATTGTAAGACAAGGAAATCTGCCTACCGGTGAACCGTTTCCGTATGTCTGCGGTCGTATTATCCTCCACAGATCTCTCAATATTGTTTCGGAAGGATATTCTGAAACTGAAATGTGCCGACATATATTATAATTCTTCAAAATGACAATTACAATACAATACAATGCAATACAATTTGTATAATACAAATAATCTATATCCATTTAGGAAATATGCACAAGCAAAAGGTGCGTTTTAATATCATTTTTCGATATTTTTGCTAACAGATAAGTGGTCAAGAATACCTTTGGCCATTCCTACTGAGAAGACACGACCCCATCTGCCGCTTCCTGTACTCAGTCATCATCTTGGCATTCTCAGCCTCTGTGTAGTCCTGCCATCCGTGTCGCCCATCGTTTCTCTGCCACACGAACGACCTGTCACTTTCTGGTCGGCCATGCTTTTCTGAATACAACACAACGTGTTCGATCATTTCAACTGATACATTAACACATTTCACCTGATACAGTAACACATTTCACCTGATACAGCAACACATTTCACCTGATACAATAACACATTTCATCTGATACAGTAACACATTTCACCCGATACAGCAACACATTTCACCTGATACAATAACACATTTCACCTGATACAGCAACACATTTCACCTGATGCAATAACACATTAACCTGATACAGCAACACATTTCACCTGATACAATAACACATTTCACCTGATACAGCAACACATTAACCTGATACAATAACACATTAACCTGATACAGCAACACATTTCACCTGATACAATAACACATTTCACCAGTGAAGATCAGGGTCAGAACTGGTCTTCAGCAACCCATCCTGGTCGTTGACACATGTCATCGTATCCAAACTGCGTAGGTCGATGTTCATCACTGGATTGTCTTGTCCTGACTCGATTATTTACAGAACGCCGCCATATAGCTGGAATATTGCTGATTGCGGCGTTAAACAACAACCAAACCAAATCAAACCAGTAATACATTTAGTGTTGTAAAATGTTGGTTTCTTTCATGTTTAGAGCCCATTCAGCAATATTGCTAGCTATATGAAGGTGATCCGTAAATATTCGCCTCTGGATCAGACAGTCCAGTGATTGCATCAAATGACAGTATGATCATCGAGCTATGCAAATTGTATACAATCACATGGACCTGCCTAATCTGACCTGCCGATCCCGTTAGTCGCGTCTTTAAAGCAGGGGATGCGGAGGATCAATTCCGATGTGGTCGAATGAGTGAATCATGTCTCGTGAATATTATATACAGCCGAAACCAAGTTAAGTTAGCTTGTTCATGTATGATAACCTCAGGTAGAGCCTTTAGGCGATGTACTGATCCTCACCTGTATGTTGAGGGCGACTGAGAGAGAGGCTGGTATCACTCTTCTTGGTTGACTGTGGGGAACTCCTCTCCAGCAGACAGGCAAAGGGGTCCCTGAATGGATCATATATCACGGTGCAATTTGCAAACTTCAGTATTCCCTCAACACCATGGCATACAGTAAAGTGAGTGATGGTTGCCTCATTAACTAATATTCCAGCAATGTAATGGCCGGGTACAAGGAAAATGGGTTTAAAGCCGCATTAAGCAATATTCCAGCGATATTAATATTAATGCGTTTTACACACAGCAAAGAAACAATGAAAGACAACATGTCGTAATATTAAAACCTTAAAATAAAGTGAAAAAAAGACAACACTTGACATGCACTAATGGAGTCATGATACTGAGGAGATAAACATACTGTGGTGGAAAAGCAGAGGTACATAACGTGATTATATACCTCTGAATGACTGACTAACCAATCCCAACCCAGTCATGGTAGAATTTCAAATATGGTTGCGCTGGGATCCCAGATGCGATATAACTAGACTTGGTAACATTACAAAATAGACTTAATGATATATTGAACTAAAAGTAAAGGAACACACCTCATTGCCACGTCGTACATATTGTTTTCCCCAAACCTGTACTTGTGGATACTTTCATTGTCCCATCTCACCTACGAACAACGCACATATGATATTTATACACATGCATAATCTAAACATATTACATAATTTGATGTCACATACGCGTTTTTCATGGTAACATGAAAATTCAAGTTTTGACAAGAGTTAGGATACCAGTGGAAAATGTTAATGAATAGTCTGGTGGGACTTACAATAGAGGAAAGATATAACTGATGGGACAGTCAAACCCCTAGCAACATCTCAGATTGATTAGCTGCAAGGAGAATCGTTGTATTATTTAGAAACATAAGCTAGAGACAAGAAGAAAGACGTCACCATGATTATCTGTCCTTTGCGTCTTATGACAGTTCCGTGACTCCCGGGCCCGCCATCCTGGTTCCCATACGACTCCTGCCAGTGTGGACCTCAAACAAAACGTCACATAGACACTAATGGTCAAATGCCCAGTACAGACCTCAAACAAAACGTCACATAGACACTAATGGTCAAATGCCCAGTACAGACCTCAAACAAAACGTCACATAGACACTAATGGTCAAATGCCCAGTACAGACCTCAAATGTCAAAGAATGTGTTGTGTTAAGATCCCATAAACAGTAAAGTTAGATTCATGTGTATATCGAAGGAACACGCTGGGTCGCAGATCAATATTTCTGCAACATCCAAATTAATGCTGCGCAAGAGTCGTCCCATCCTCGATAATCTCCAGGGTATACGTTACGATCACTCTCCACTATACCCTCGAGATTATCGAGGATGGACAGGTCCTTATTTCTAAATTATGTATTTATGTACTCTTGGTGAACTAACTTTAACAGTTGCAGGCGTTTACCTCGTTCGACTTGAGCTCCTATCTCAACCATATGGCTATCACCAAATGTCCGCGGTTGGTCATCCACAATCAGAACATCGAACTCGTTTTGGACGCCGCATCTGTAAACGTTCCGTTGACCGTTGTCCCATAAGACCCACACACTTGCTGAAAATTCCAGAGGTTTAGAATAAAATATTAGGTACACAACTATTCAAAGAGCAATGCAGACCTGATTTCGACAGATAACGAGTATTCCTGTTATAGCTCTGCACCTTAGCCTATTATGGAGGTAAGGCCTAAAGTGATGCAAGTCTTGGACGTTTACCACTAAGATAAAAACCACATGAATGGCTATGGCGCTTACCTGCCTAAAAACATTAGTGGCGTGAAACCAGATTCGAACCAAGGACCATTTGTTTTGGGCGTGCTCAACGGTTACCTAACTCTGTTTTGTCTTCTCATCTAAGGCGTGGAGTTTTCTCACCCAAAATATGTTGTCAACTCTTTGATTCTTTCGTAACGAGTACTCTTAGCTATGGTTGTGAGATATGGGGCTTAAACTATGCACCGGAAATAGAAAAATACATCTTAGGTTTTGTAAGAAAATACTACACGTCCATCCTAAACCATCAAATGCAGCAGTTTACAGTAATCTTGGTAGAGTACCGTTGTATGCAAATAGATATTGTAGAGTTTTACTGGTTTAAACTGGTATACACTGAAAACATGGTCTTGAAAGCTGCATATAACATATCACTGCTTTATTGTGAAAAAGGTGAAAAGATTGGTGTTACTCAGTGAAGGAATTGTTGTGTAGAAATGGTTATACATGTGTTTGGCTAGATCCGTATTCTGTTGATTGCATGCCATTTGTGGCTTCATTTAAACAACGCATGAATGATAATTATATGCAGAAATGGCGAAGTGAGTTAGAAAAGAGTAGTAAACTTATATTGTATACGAAAGTTAAACAGGTGTTTGAATATGACTATTATCTTAGTTGGATTCCACAGAATCTACGATGCTATCTAACAAAGATTAGAATACCATGTCATAAGCTTCAAATTGAAATAGGACGTTACAAAAACATAGATAGAAATTTGAGATTTTGTGAATTTTGTCTGTCATCTGGTACCAACGTCATAGAGGACGAATACCATTTTATGCTTGTGTGTCCAAATCACCATACAAACAGAGTGAAATATATAGGTAAATATTACTGGGAACATCCAAATGAATCTAAATTCATAGAGCTGTTGCAGTGTACATCTAAACTTCCATTGCTGTATTTGCCTAAGTATATTAAAATGTGTTTGTATAGATAATAAGTCCAGCCTCCATTTTCTGGCACAAATGTACATTTCTGCAGAAAACAGACGAGGGACTTAGTCCAAGTCTTTGAAGCAAATAGACACTTTTCTTGTCTTGCTCAAAGAATAGAAACGCCTGAGACGCCCGAACAAGCTGAGTCACCAACACAATGAAATATATGTGTTGTGTTGTGTGCTCAGCGTTGTTGACTGTACGTACATGAATAGGAACAAAAAAACAAGACAGGCACGGCGACAAACCCAGATCTAGATGCCTTAGATGAAAATACTGTATATATGACGTTTACAGCCAGCTGGTATATGATGTGAATGTTATTGTATTTACGGCCATCAGCAACGTGGTTGATGACTGTCCCGGGACCCTGCGAGTCTTGGTCCCCCCACATCCAGTCTGGTCCACGGACCACTCTGCTGCCCAGTGGGGGTAAGTTGTCTCTTGTCGTGATGTTATCAAAACTGTCAATAGCTCCGAGATTGCCCTCAACGTTGTAGATGTTCATTTTGACCAATGTGGCAATCTCTTCCTGAGATGAAAGGATAGGAAGAAAAACTGTAAACTCTATAATTAAATCGCCTTTTCGATTTGAGATTGGGCAAACATAAGTCCAGACATACAACAAGGAACAAGTATACATGCTAGTCTCACCTTTTCTGATGTTGTCAAAGTGTCGCCTAAGGCGTTGATCACCATTTCCATTTCACTTTTAAAGTTATCTGACTCGGTATCCCGACGTCTCATGTACACCAAAACATTACTCGCTATCCTCTGTAATGAATAAACTGTTGTTTACTTCAATGATGAATAATATGATGAGCTCAAGATGGGACATTCAACACAAGTCATGCAGGCTGCTGCCCTCTGCTGTTGTTTGTTGGTGTGTCTCTTTTATACGTAAATACCAAGGTTTTGAATGTTAATTAAACCTCCCGAAGAACACTGGATATTGCTTTTAAACACAATTATGATTAGAAAAAACAACCTTACTTTACTTTGTTATCTTTACTCTGTGTCGACGAATGTAAATCAGAATAGTGAGAATATATTTGTTTCAAATTATCGATGCTCTCCCGTCCCTCCCGTCCCTCTTCAAAACAAAGCATAGCCATATTCGGCACATGCTGCCACAAAAGCCTTATAGACCGACAAGTTATAATTACCGTCTACATGAATAGTCTACATATGTTTAGCCACTGCTCACCCGAAGTCGTTGGTGGTTACAAAGTGTCTTCACGTCTTTTCCTTCCAGCAGTTTTCCGTGGCACAACTTCACCATAGATTCGAGAAATGTCTGCATTGTTGAAAACATAAGATTATTGTTCAAAATTACTAAAGATTTTCAATGCTATTGACAAACAACCTGTCACCCTACCCCCGATTCCCCACCCCATCCCCCTCCAGCACACACGTCACCGAACGCCTATGTAGGGAACCGAACCAGTATCTTTGGCTTTTCGCGGTTCTTTAGAACATAATCCGTCATTACTGACAAATATCAAGTACAAACACAATCATAAGATAATACGTTTTCACTTCCAAATGAGCACTCGCACCAAGGTTAATGGGATGTTTGGCTAGATGTTCATGCAATATCGTAAACGTAACCGAAAACACCCAATCAAACTCACCCTGTCGGCCTCCCCGATTGGGATCCACACAAGAGGACTTGCTATATATGTTCTGGCATGTTCACTTCCTAATGCTCCAACTGCACCAATGAGGCGCATTTTATCCTGAAGACAAATATAGAAAAATGTTTATTAAATCAAGCGATATGTTGTCCAACTGGTGTGTCGAGATCATTCATTCTTTAATAAACGTGTAAAAGAAACTCCAAACTAAATAGCACAACATAGATCAGGCTATAATGTACATTTTTACAACATCCAGACGTCGTACTTTCTCAGATGGGCACGTTGTATCTGGCGCTGTCTCCGGTAACTCTGCAGATGCCAATCCATCAGTTATGAAGACAATCCTTGGTGGAACCAAAAGGCCTCCCATATTACAGATGCCACCTAGAAATATCTACATATTACACATGACATGGTTTTGAAAAAGAAACACAGACACTTTTACTAAAACACAAAAGCCAATCAAGATAGCTAGAAGATGGACATTTTAAATAGTTAGATATCTGACTGCTCCTTACATTCGAATCAATGACAAAGACACATATTTCCTAGGCCATGTAAAGTAATGTTGACACATAATGACAAGGATAAAAGATCACAACGTTGTGACACGATGAGTTACACACCTCTTGAAAGACAGGCAAGGGCAACCACCAGGGACTGGAGAAGTGGAGAAGGACCTCCTCGCTCTACTTTTTCTGATGAGAAATGCATGTTCAATTTGCAACATGAAACACTTCCTTCGGCTTTTCAACTTCAAACTATATACAAGTGTGAATATACAAAAGCGGAATCTTATTATAATATGCTCATAGACTTTGCTATGTTATGTGGGAACATTTATAGATAGCTGCAGGCTTCTGGAAAAGGAAAATAACTCAGTTTGCATTTGTTAGCCCAATATTGCAATCAGACTTACCAAGAGCATCCTGCAGACTTGCGTAGTCATTCGAAAGATGGTGTATTACTTTAGCCTTTCCTCCGAATGTCACTAAAGCGACGTTTTCCTCAATATCATACTTTTCAGCGACCTCTTCAATACCTAGTCAATTGAAAGGTATCAATTATCACACGATACAACAACTGTTTCACATTATATATTTTAGTTGTTTAGCATCTTTAACGTAACTATAAATACCAGTAAGGAAGTCAAGGACAATATCCTTCATCTGTGTAAATGCCTGTTCACTGATGCTCCCAGACGTGTCCAGACAAAACACTGTGTCCAGTGCTGCTTCAGCTCGGAGAGATCCGTCGTCATCTGGAACAACCGCACCCAAGAGGACACATTTAATATACAGTAAATGAGTATGGGGCTATGCCGTTTCGACATTATTCCAGCAATATCACAACGGTGACACCACAACTGGGCGTCACAAATTGTGTCTAATTGGATAATTGAAACCGAGCCTTAGACGTGACGAGCGGACGCTTGAACCACTAGTCTATGTAGCTACCCATGTTGTATATTAATAATACACACAGGAATAATGATGCAGGAATAGACAGATAACCGGTTTAAAATACGGCAAGGCGCGACTCTGGCATAACTCGATGCGTTAACAGTACAGCGTACCTTCCTGAAGTACGTCTTCAAGTCCGCTCCACAGCCTTGTGTCATCTGGATTACTGCTTATTAGACTCTGTACATCTAACACCGGACGTTTTCTACCTTTCGACGGTTCGCCAGACCTTGTCCTTTCCTTTTTAATGGGCACGAGCGATTTACCACTAAAACATAAATATTTACACCGAACAATGTTCCGATGTTTATTGTGTGAGTGAGTTTAGTTTTACGCCGCACTCAGCAATTTTCCAGCTATGTGACGGCAGTCTGAAAATAATCGAATCTGGGTCAGACAATCCAGTGATCAACAGCATCAGCATCGATCTACTCATTTGGGATACGATGGCATGTGTCAGCCAAGACAGCGAGCCTGACCACACGATCGCGTTAGTCGCCTCTTACGACAAGTATGGGTTACTGAAGATCAATTCTAGCCCGGATCTTCACGGGTCGTTTATTGTGTGACATTATTGTGTGATAACGCTGAAATGTTCGTTCACACATTTGAGTTTCATAATGAAATGGAATTACCTGGTGAGACTCTTCAAGACATCACCCCTGTCTACTGTTCCGTCGCTGGGATCATGGAGACCCATTAGATATGCAAGAGTTGCGTCATGTTCATCGCGATCTTCTTTCCATTCTTCTTCCTTCAAGTTAGCGAGTGTCTTAACCTTTTGACCTTCACCTTTTCCAGAAGGTTTATACCCCGACGTGTCCTGACCTGCCTTCAAGCGATCAAGCGTCATTACGTTGCTTGACGTTGAACTCGAAAACAGTCGTGTATTTTTTCTTGAGTATTTCGTCTGAACTTTGGACGCAGCCAGACTATCAGCGACCTTGCCGACGCCATCCTGTTTCGTTGTGTTTATGGTACCGGACGTTTCAGTTGCTGCAGTGGCTCGTTCATTTTCCTTTGTTCGGGATGCATCTGATCTTATTTCCTTGCGGACAGGTTCATGGGTGCAGCCATGGTTCTCTTGACTCCCGTGATCAGTTGTTGAGAAGTCATCAGGTCCATTGCGTTGTACCTGATGGTCAGAACTTAATGTGTAGAGCGACGTGTGGCTCGCCAAATCATCTTGTGATTCATCTTTAAGAGTTAATCTTGGTTCGTCATTCTTCTCAAAACTTTGTGTCAAACGGTTTTTTTCTTCAGCTATGACTTTTTGGATCTCAGCACTGGTCAGGCCTGCCTGGAGTGTGCACAGTACATGAGAGAGTGTCGACATAATCTCATCATTCTGCTGTCTGTGTAGGGCGAACTGAGTTTCAATGAAATGTTTTTGTTTCTTCATTTCTCTATCAATAACAGCAAACCTCTCCTTTGTGGATGCTGCACTCTCCAGTTGTGTGTTTCTTCCTTCCGTCATGCAATACCTGTAAATTAAAATTTGAACAGTTTTCCTTCTAGATAACTGTTTTAAGTGCATTGTGTAGGGATGTATAATGCCATATTATTCCACATTTGTAAGTTATGATCCCTAATAAATCTAGCCATCTGGTAATATATTATTATCATTTTTATGGGCAGAGAAGTATGTGAACGTACACCTCTGGTTGAAAAATTCATCCATACATGAATGAATACATGTAGAATCTAATTTCTGAATTTAGTCCAAGCAAAGGTCAAGAATGGAGTACGAATTGTCCGTCTTGGTATCACTACAGTTCGATAGAACAAGCGGAGAACTATTTACCTGGTGGACTGATTACCGGTTCTGTGGTTTCCAAATCCGCGATGGAAAGAAGTGCAAGGGTCTGTATTTTCTCTATTAACTTTAAGGGCTGTTTTGATCTCAGGTTTTGAATGCACGCAGTTTGAAACAAGACAACGAATAGCATTCATAAAGTCCTTTGCACATCTGACGAACAGGTCATTCTCGAAATGACGAAATGTAAAAGCAATGGGATGGACCTTCACCGTAACCAGTTTGACTGCTTGGTGCTTATGTACATCACGAATGAAGGTGTGTAGTTGAGTCGGATCCCGAACCATGGCTTCACAAAATTCCTCATCAATTCGATCAGGGTCTTCTAATTTCGGCTGTGTGAGGGTTAGTGTTGATGTCACTGAACCATGAGATCCTTTCCAGTGGATACAGGCGAGCGTGTCTGTAACTGAAAAGGAATACATTTGGTGAACATCCGAAAATTAAATGCATGTCCACAATGTTTGTTTTCTTCATTTCAGTTTTTTAATGTAAGTTTTACAAAGAAATTTATAATCTTTTAAGTAATTACTACACAATACGATATTATGAATCTGTATTCTAATTTCGAAGTGTCAATACAATTCATGTAAACATTATGATCTGAACATGGAATTTAAGACATCGTATCATTATAACACATACAAATATATTTACATTAAGTGTGTCCAAAAATATTGTGCGTCCTGTTTAAAGTGTCCAAAGAATTCAATTATTTCGTTTGTGGATTGTTTCGTTTGTTACCTCATCTCTCGAAAATTAGATAACTGCTCCTTCGTTCAGCTAGGAACTGATTCGTCATGTTGTACTGAAGTACCTTATACTTATTGGCAACATCAAAATAGATCATGTCTAATCGTACCCTGTATCCTCTCTCCTCGGCCGACTGCATTTGACAACACCTCGTTTAAATGAACATCAGCATCGGGAAATGATTCATTGTTTGAAACCATCATTCCTCTCTGATATTCTCGGAAATGCAAAGAGTCCATGGTGTGCTTACTGAAACAAAGAACAGGCATTTCCTCCCAGGCATGACAGGTTCAAAGCGTGAAAGGTATATCACAGATACCAGATGGAGACTGCCAGTTGAAATGCAGCAGTGTGTGATTGCAAAAGAGGAAAGAGGCCCACCTGCACACAGCACAGTTACTCAGTGTATGGAAATTAAAACGACAAAACCCTCTCCACGTCCATAAGAAATCTCTGCTAAAAGCGGATTTGATTGTACAGTTGTGGCGAAATCATGAGTACATATTTGTTTCAGCTGTACGATGTTGTTTGTAATCAAATCGAGTCTGGACCAGACAATCCAGTGATTGTTACCTTGCGATCCGATGACAGGGCATGTGTTTATGAATCACTATCAAATAGTGATGATACCAGGTGTTCGCGAAAAGGTGTGCGTATTTTGCCCCTCCGCCGGAACCCATCATAGACAAATGCTAAGTCTAGTCAATTGTTCACTTGAAGTAATTCTGGAATATATGGTATAAATCAAAATAGGGAAATGCAATTCAGAGAAATATATCTTATTCGTTCATCATACCTGGAACATTTTATGGTGTAATAAACAGCATTAAACATTATCTTGCAACTCTTATGTTAACCAAAAGTACATCAGACTGTGTCGAAGAACACTGCTGTACTATACAAAAGCTTTGCAGTGTGCGTTCAGGTTCTAAGCATGTCTATTTTACACTTGTAGCAGCAGAAATAAAAACAAAAGGCCAGGAAAAATGGGAACTTAAATTTGGTCAGCTTGCCTGGAATGAGATTTGTGCTAAGGTGTTTAGTACATGTCAAGAAATGAAACTGCGCTGGTTTCAGTATAGACTTGTGCACAATATACTTACTTGTCTAAGGAAAAATAATTTTGATTTTATACAAGTCTTACTAGAAACAAGAAAAACATTCTCTGTTTGTCTTTGATAGCAGGAAAATAAAACCCTTACACTACAATGATTCTTGAAAACCCTAGTCAAAGACTTTACCTATCTGGTCACACCAGTACATACGTTATACTTCGATTCACGGCYATTTATACTATTTGGAGTTCAAGAAAACATAATAACAGATAAGGTTTTTTATTTCATTTTGCTTTTCGCAAAATTCTTTATTTACAAATGCAAATGTCAAAATTCAAAACTTAATTTTAGCAGATTTGTAATGGAAATGAACATTAGATACAAAATAGAAAAGGACATAGCTCTTAGAAACAGTGACCAACATAAGTTTGATCAGGCTTTGATGTTATATCATTGGAGCAGCAATAATCAAGACCTTTGAATATATTCAACATGTGATACGAGGCCAGCAGATTCCTATCGAGGTGCGTGTGAATGTAGGTGTGTAAGAAGATGAATGAGTGTTTGTCCTTATGGAAAAAAACCCTTCTTCCTCTGTACATCCTTTAAACACCCACGAAATACACTATTACATGCATTGCATACTGGAACTCACATTACCCTGGGTGAGAGCTGTCACATTTGTAAAAGGGAAGGAGGAAATAATATATGTAAAACAGAAAAAATAGGGAAATGCATCAGACATCACGTTTGTCACTTAATCAAATTTTGAAATTTCTCAGGCGCAGAACATTTAGCCGTTAGGACAGACAGAGTTATCTCCCACACCGACACGCCAGAACACCCCTGATGCATGGCTATATATAGAGCAATCTTAACACTCATCACACCTTCATCTGCCACGTAGATTCAGTCTGCTCATCGATGAAGAAATATACTTTAAAATCGAAGTTCGATAAAGCATAAGCTGGGGAAGGGGAATACTCACGCGAGACACCCAGTGTTGTCCCCCAGCTCGGAAGGTATGTATTCACATCAATCCGGTTTTCCCGAACGTACTAAAAATAGCTGTCACATGCACATGACATCACTCGTGTTTCTTTGCCAGCGTTTCAATTTCCTCGTGTGGTGTTTGCTAAATCAAGCAGCCATTTGCATTTATATATTCAGGAATATTCTAACATTAACATGACCATACTTACAACAGCAACATAATATTGATAGGCACACACATACACACAGGCTAACGCACACAGAAGCAAATCAAAGAGCTCCCAGATACATCCATGAATGTATTTGTGTAGCAGAAGGTTAAAGGGGAACGTGTAGAACTGTCAGTGGATATATAAGATGTGCATGTGTATCTGAGGGTTAAAGGGGAACCTGTAGAACTGTCAGTGGATATATTAGATGTGCATGTGTACCTGAANNTCAAAGGGGAACCTGTAGAACTGTCAGTGGATATATTAGATGTGCTGTGTATCTGAGGGTTAAAGGGGAACCTGTAGAACTGTCAGTGGATATATTAGATGTGCATG
>VKKT01004187.1:44046-55904 GCA_008038995.1 Haliotis laevigata | reverse complement strand
CTGTGATATTGCTGGAATATTGCTAAAAGCGGCGTAAAACTAAACTCAGTCAGTCAGTCGTTCATTGAAATCGTACGGGCGACATCAAACCTTTAACGTGCTGATGTTCCTTGAGAGCTTCAAGCAGATCGATGTTGACGCACACATCAAGCAGACACAGTCTGGGAGGGTCATCCGACGGGTCAGGAGGGTCGGTGTACCGGAAGTAGAGTCGAGGGTCGCTTCGCCGACGCATGTCCATTCTGTACCACGATTTCTATTCACATCACAGCTAGGAATTATCAATTTGCGAAAAATACAGGTATTTTTTTCCCCACTTGGTCTTAAATTTTACATTTCAGGAGTATCAAAAACATCTTTTGCTTTCATTGGTTAACAAAAGGTGGAAGTGGCAGAAACTTGCAGTCCTGGGCCTAGATTTTCGAAGCTCTCTTAGCGCTAAGATAGTCGTAAATGCCATACATTAACATTAACTTACGACTATCTTAGCGCTAAGAGAGCTTCGAAAATCTAGGCCCTGGGTTCAGTATAAGACAGTCGACAATAAGACATTATCCATAATTAGACAATATCGACATGAAATGTCCCCCGGCGGAATATTGCGAGAAGCGGCATATATCTTCTTTAAACAGTTTGATATATTTACAGCCACATAGTACTCGCAAAAAAAATCGAATTTTAGCAGTACTTGCATTTTGTCCGTTTTACACACTGATAGAAGAGGGTAGACATGACAATAGCTGTCACCACTGACACCGTCAAAGGGAAATAACTTTGTGAGGGTGGTTCTAATTTTATTTCTTAAAACAGTTCACGGGTTACATTTTTTTATGTTGATATGCATGGTATGTTCAGACTTGCTAATCAACCAAACATTAACATTGGACATATAGCTTTAGGTCTACCCACATAATTTGCTTTATCTGACCCAATATAGCCCTTCCACTGTTTACATATTATCTGTATTAACAGAATATCAACATGATGCAAACAACTTGTGGAAATTACCCAAAATAGTGACAGAGACCATACATTTGACTACTGACAACAGAGCTAGCGACACAACCAAATGTGTTTCCTGGTGAGGGACAGGATACAGCAAGACTGAAAGTAGAACACATCATCACAGAACTGCAATACATCCACGAGCGCATACGCCATTAGAAATCACATCCTGATTGACCAATTCGTACACGTGGAACAAAATGAATTTACCTTGGTTAATCTTTAGCTCTGCAAACGATAGAAAATTATAGAAGTTTGTTTCATTACCAAATCGTAGTCTGTAAACACGACGTTTAAAGTTGGAATTTCCATAAAATGTATTTTTAGAACTGTGTTGTACGCTATTTAAGGCTTGACCTTAACCTTGTAGCTACACGTGACACATACAGCTGGCACACTGCCAACTTCCTGGTAAGGCTTGTATTCTCGGAAAGACTGCAATGAACATGGTTAGACGGTTACATGTAATGAGATAACGAAACTAAACAATGACGGTCCAAAGTGTTGTGTCGTGTTGACATCACAGCTGTTCGACTACTGTACACATGCACCGGAGCCTTTAACAATCTGACCCACTCCTTCAACTACCATACAAGAGGCTGAGTTTAAACAGAAAACAATAGTAATCATTAATATTATATTTTCATGTTCGAATGTGGTTTCATTCGTAAACCAGCTAAACACAATATAGGAAAATGACCAACCATTTTATCTATTGCACCTCATTCGCATTCATATTTTATTGTTATCCTTTGAAAGTGATGCCAATGGGGCTGAGATGCATCGCACTGATCGCAAAGGGCTATGCTTATAATATTTACTTGCAGTAAATGGGTACCTGGTAGGATGAGATGACTGTTAACCTAGCGCCCGAGGAGGCAGCTTAATTTGTTTACTCCTCAGGGAGCAGAGAATTAATATCGAGTGCACACTGATTCATCGGCCGGGGTAATGTTTCGACTGTTCAAAGCGTGCATCATGTGTATGAAGGCTACCACAGCGTGTGTACCAGGGCGGATCCAGGGGTGCATGGGGTGCGCACCCTAAGTGCGGCGTAAGACTAACCTCAACACTGACTTTGTGTGCGGGAATCGGGTGCCTTACTTTTAGACTGGCGTTAGAAACCCGGAAGGGACTCAACGCCGAAAGGTACTAGAGTAAGTACTTAACTGGGAATGTGTAATCCCAAATATAACATTTACCCACTTTCTAATGCATTGACCTTGTTTCATTATGGCTCTTGATCACGAGAAGAGTACTACATTAAATAACACCTGTCAGAGGGGCCAAGGTACGTCTTGGTCTTACGATAACGCAAGTTTCAGGGCAGTTGCTCAGTAGCTCAGATGTTCCACACCACATGCTAAATCGCGAGTACTTTCTGTGTATAAAACCTTTACTCGGAGGTGGGTAAACATTATTCTTTTCCCTTTGTTTCCGGCTAGGGGACTATCAGTATGTTATAGAAGTAGTCTGGTTTGCTCTTTGTTCTGAACGTAGACTTTTCCACCAGTAACTCTCGGTGAAAGTGTGCTATTAAACACCCCTCTGGATTTATGCATCAACTCTCTCATAAACGTGTTTTCTTTCTTATGCAAGTTTTACTTCAGTGAGCAACCATATGGATTTTCAAAGAGTAAGTGACATATTGGATTGAGATGAACTTTAGAAATATATGTAAAATGAATGATGTTTTTCAAACACAATGAGGCACACAGTTTAACACAAATAAAAAACAAAGGGTAGTCTTCAATGCAGGATGATCACATTGCAGTTTAATAAATTTTGACTTGACATTTTTATACACACCTTCTTAAGAAAATGATCACGTATCTGTTAACCTACAACGTGGGGCAGGTAGGTACGTTTGTATGCATTAACGTTTAAACCTCCAAAAAGCAAGTGGATGGTTGTTCCCTAGCACCGGAACCATATCTGATGGTGCCGAATGTCTTTTGGCTCCAGATTTGACCCCCACTACATGTAGCTAGCCTGCACGATGCTCACAAAGAGGTGACACAACCAACGGTTTAGTCACCAATTATTCGTTAAATAGGTTGTTTCCAGAAACAGCGATTTTCGGCTGGCGACTTGAGTCATTTGAAAAGAATTTCAGTTTCAAATTCTTTAACGTCTTGTTTGCAGTTATTTGTCTAGTACCCGGTTAATATCAAACTTTTAAGGCCAAGGACGAAATCGTAACCTGGTGGTCCGAAGGATCCAGAGGCAAGGGATTACCATGAAGACCTGCAAAGGCAAATTGGGCCTGATAACCAAGAGGGCAAAAACTGAAGAGGAACATTTTTTTGATTACGGTGTTAGCATCTACACCCAAACGTCGCATCTATTGCAATAAAGATGTTGTCTATCTATAAAAATGGTTCCTTATCATCAGACCAGCATCTAAATATCACTTAAAGAAAAAGGCCAAAAACTGCCAAAAAATAAATTCAGGGGCAAGGGACTCCGCCGAAAGGTCCCCAGAAAGCACAAGGAACCAGTCATGACGACTCTGGGTGTGGACATGGGCCAAGAAGACCTCCCTAGGCTGCCAGAATTCACTGAAGATAGACCTGTGTACGATAGTTTCTTCAATATTGTGCGCACCTCTTTCCCTAAAGTATACAGGTGTGTACATGTAGTGAGAGATTGGTGCAGGGTCATGATATGCCCAGACAATGACTTCGGATTATCTCGCATAACGCATGGACAATACTGTATGGCATTCAACAATATCCCCACCCTGTATATGATGGTACTATTTTCTAGAATCTAGACTGATGCGTGTCCATGACATAATTTCTGGCAGAGGCTGTATCCAAGGATCTGCTTGGTTTGCATGTTCCAGGTCCGTTGGTCTTCGCCATGCCGATGCCATGTGATCCTACTTGTGAAGATGCAGCCTCGATTCAGGTTGCACTAAGCGCACACCTGATCAGTGAGGCCCTTCTTCTCTCTTGTGGATGTGTTGGACCTTATCGCGATTATGGTTTGTTGTTTTAAGCTGCACTCAGCAATATTCCAGCTATACCGCGGCGTCAAAAAGTCAACCAGCCTGACCACCTGTTCCGGTTAGTCGCCTTTTACGACAGGCAAAGCAAGGTTTGCTGAAGACCAATTCTAACCCGGATCTTCATGGGGGAGACAAGCATGGGTTGCTGAAGGCCAATACTAAGCCGGATCTTCATGGGGGAGACAAGCATGGGTTGCTGAAGACCAATTCTAAGCCGGATCTTCATAGGGGAGACAAGCATGAGTAGGTGAAGACCAATTCTTAGCCGCATCTTCATTGGGGAGACAAGCATGGGTTGCTGAAGACCAATTCTAACCCGGATCTTCATAGGGGAGACAAGCATGAGTAGGTGAAGACCAATTCTAACCCGGATCTTCATGGGGGAGACAAGCATGGGTTGTTGAAGACCAATTCTAACCCGGATCTTCATAGGGGAGACAAGCATGAGTAGGTGAAGACCAATTCTAAGCCGGATCTTCATTGGGGAGACAAGCATGGGTTGATGAAGGCCAATTCTAAGCCTGATCTTCATGGGGGAGACAAGCATGGGTTGCTGAAGGCCAATTCTAACCCGGATCTTCATGGGGCAGACAAGCATGAGTAGGTGAAGACCAATTCTAAGCCAGATCTTCATAGGGGAGACAAGTATGAGTAGATGAAGACCAATTCAAACCCAGATCTTCATGGGTGATATTGCGATGTCAATGGTTTTGATATACACTGCCTAAACAACACAATGTTATCCAGTTCTTGCAATATTGTGGTTAAACTACAGCAGAAATAATATACAGTCGAACCTTGATGAGTCGAATTGAGTCAAGGTTTCGAGACAACCGACGAAGTGTATTTTCAAGAACTGTGATAAACAATTACTACACTTTGGAAACTTACATACAGTAACAGGATTACCCTTTAGGTAAGGTGTGGTTGCTATTTAGGATAGGTTGTATATGGGGTGTTGTAAGAAAGCATCATGCCTCGGACGGAACTGCCGCAGTCGCAGTCACTGCAGTCAAATACCTGTGAACTGTTTCATGAGGCGGCTTTAAACTTTGTGCAACAGTGTTTCTACTGTTACAAATTTGGGTTAGCGTCATTAATGAACTTTCAGGACAAAGCTAGGAGGGGGTAGCAGTGTTGGTCCAGTGGTGGCAAAACAGAGACTGGTATCAAATCAAAAGTGAAAACAGTTAAAAGATTATCATTTATTATGCAAAATCCCTCACTTTAGACTTTTCTTCAATTCTTTCTTACAAACATGTAAAGGTTTGCAGCATATATAACATGAAAGCTAAAGGCACATAAGAGAGTTAAGAGAACATTTGAAAGGACATGATTGAACAAGCAATTTAGGCCTAAAGTGTAACAAAATGCAGCATTTGAAAACATCTAGCTCTATACATTACAGGGCAATGTAACATGATCTGTTTGATAAAACCAAAGAGTAAAAAGTACAGAAATACTGGGCTGCAAAAGCAACATGATTAAATGTTTCAATTAATAATAGAACAACTTGGGACAGACAGATGTTCTTCAATTTTTTTTCATTGATATGAGGGGGACTGGTAAATAATCAATTGTTTGAAATTATCCATGTGAGATTATGATGTCACCCAGGCTGACTCTCCGATACAAACGTGAAACTTGTGATCAATTCCAGTGAGTGAGTGAGTGGGTGAGTGGACCAGACAATCCACTGCTCAACAGTATCAGCATCTATCAACGCAAATGGTATATAATGACATTTGCCAACCAAATCAGCGTGCCTGACCACCCGTCAGTCGCCTCCCATGACAAGCATGGGTTACTGAAGATCAATTCTAACCCGGATCTTCATGGGTCGGATTGATTCCAAGGCAGAGTGGGGGCTTTATGATAGGAACATACACCAAGTGATGAATAACCAAAATACATTCATCATCTGTACCATACAAATATTTTCTGATAACACATACAAGCATATATATCATTGAATCAGCAGACATGTAGTAGCACCAGGAGTACCTTAGAACATAGACTCATTTCATTGTCCATTCTCATATGAATCATCAAATGATTATGACATGGCCCAGAGTAAGCGCATCTATTGTAATATCATAATCATCCAACCAGGAAATGTGTCAACAGGATTAGTGCCAGCTGAATTAGGATTAGCAGTATTAAGTACTCCCCTCTGTCTGGTCATTTCATTGGTTGTTGTAGAGCACACCCATTTTGTATCATCAACGAATCCTAATCTTTTTATTGTTTCAATTCTGGATAAATAGTTAGGAAATCAAAATGTTAGTCACTTAGGGTTTAGACTCCCCCAACACAGGTCAGCTCTAGCCCTCAGCCCAGAGGGTTGTACCGACTCTCTGTGGCCACCCCATGTTATGCCGTTCTTGTAAATATAATTGTAATTAGCTTCTTGTGACTTCGGACTCTATTCTGAGCCAGTTGCCCACAACCACATCAGCACGCCAGTTAGAAAGGGTTTCAGCAGGAACTTCATTGGGACCGTACACTGCCTCAATAATATTTATTCCAAACCTAAGCGATACATCACAAAAACTTTGTACATGCATAGATTGATACAAGTTTCAGTTGTGCATAATTACCCTGCTGGATTCTCTTCCATGTCTAAATCGTGACATGAATATTAATGAGCTGTCAAAGAAGACCTGATAACAATGACACTGAGGAAAGTGTGTTTCCTGTGACACTTCCTCAGGATATCCATTGCAGATGTAGTGAAGATTATCATTGTCATGAGTCTTCTTTCAAAAATAATATAACATTTTCCAACAATCCTAGCAAGCTTTCCCCATATTGCATCCTTGTTCTGTATAACCTTCCCAAATGTAGGAGTTTGTGTGTATGTTTAGCATGAGGTTCAAATCATACAAAACCACCATACTGGACATGGCAGAAAAATACCTTTGGACTAAAAGCATCTTCATAACACTAAATCTACGATGATATTCTACATCATGTGCCTCTGCAGAAACAATAATGTTAAAATGAAAAGAGTTGAAGCCGCTAATTAGGTGTCATTCATAAAAACAATCTCATGTGGTCACTGAACTCGTGTAGCAGTGAATCTCATAAGTATTTTATATACTGAGTAATACAAACAATTAGAAACAAACAAATCTGAAACTGAAACTATGATGCTGACCAATGACTGTTACATGGAGTGAATAATACACTTGGGAGGACACACTCAGCCTTGGAAGACACAGCAAGGACAGCACCTTTCCATCAAGCAATACGAACATTGAACATCGTGCTCATGTCCATGAATGTCCATAATTCAATGAAAAGTCTTTAGCTATGTATTCATCTTTCTCTTCATCATCGACAACTGAAAAACAATGTAAACAAAGAAATCAGAATTATTGCAGACCTTGAGGCCACACCATTCAGGTGCGTAGTTGCTATTTAACCTCCTCAGTGATGCAGCAATCTAGGTCTCTATGTGATAATGATATTTAATGTCATATTTCAAGATCAGATCTTGATTGAAATCGGTCATCATGTAGATAATAGATAATAACTTTGTCGGTTCCATATGAATTCCCGTACTTCAAATACGCAATAACACCTGGAAATTTTCCAACACATGATGTTTATCAACATTGTAAACACAAAAGTAAACCAAAAGGCATGGGTTTTTGTGTCTGCACTCATTGACATTGAGTTTGACATTGTCTGGAACTGCTCATTTGTGAAGTCTTACCGACTTTACGTCACAATATGATTTAAATGATGTCATCACTGCTGACGACGCAACAATACAATGGTATGTGCGATAGTTGTATGTGTCAATACTCAGAAAATAGTCTTGCAATTTCCGGGAATCGAATACCATTTGATCGTGTTTTTTAACCAATCAGATTAAAGAACACAGTGATTTTTGGTTTACAATGATATTTAATGTCATATTTCAAGATCAGATCTTGATTGACATCGGTCATCATTTAGATAATAGAGCCTTTGTTCCCCACTAAGTTTTTATTCTTGAGATGAACCAATTATCTTAAACCAAACCATCATTTAGAGGTGGAAGCATCATCAAAGTCTGAAACATCTTGTTCATAGGGGTATCATAATGCACCCACCAGTATCATTTTCTTTGAAAAGTTTCAGTTTTTCAAAAACGTTTGGACACTTCTCCATTTCTTTGAAATTTAGTTGTTTCAAACGTTCACTTAATCACCTGAGCTATTCTCAACCAACAACTAAAGTTACTCCTTAAATATTCTGCAGAGAACAGGAGAGTGTGTGCCACATGGTAGGTTGTAGAACTCATATTCAGACTTGGAAAGGATATTGATGGTAAAGTATGGACACCTTAATACAAATCAGACCTACCTAGTCGTCGGACATCGTGTCTGGTGCCTTCATCAACACACTTCTCCTGCATCAAGCTGAACAAGACACGGAAACTGGAACATGATACAGCCTCTGGTTAGTATAGCCTCACGATCAGCTCAAAGTGGATGTTGGTAGCATACTGGTAATAAATGTAGCAGCAAACTGATGAAGACCTCTTTTCAATTCCCAATGCAGGTGCAATCTATGACATTTTGGTGACTGGTGGCTGTTGAAATCTAATAGAATGTGTGCATGTTGAGTGCATGTGTCTGTGATTGGCATGTTGTTTTTGTTGCTGACAGATTATCTCTTTTAACTCTTCAATATAGTATACAGTTTCATTCTCTGAAAATAAATCTGTGTTTATGACATAATTTTATCAACTTGAGGCCAAAATTTCCAAATTTATGTCAAACAAATTATTGTTTTGAAAAGAAAATAACAAAGAAATCCCAGTAATTCCCAAATAACCAATCTCTAAGACCCATTTAAAAATATTTAAAATTATCATAACAAATATCACTATTAGTGAATCAGCTTGACTTTGGTCAGAAGAGTAGAATACTACATATTATTCATAGAGCAGCTCTTTGCTATCTCACCTTCTCCCATGCTTCTGTAATATACAAGATCCTTTGGGTTTTCGAATGAACTCCCTGGTGAGTTTGTCATTATTCTCCCTGTCATACAGCCTCCACTGACCAGGGTCATCAAGCCACTGCCACAGCGTGTGAGGTTTTTCAGGAGTTGGCATAACAGGTGCAGGTTCTTTAACAAAGCAATAACTTCATTATCCAGCCTCATGTAAGAATGTCGAGTTTTGATTGGTTCACGTGACTCTGATAAAAGACCATGTACACCCGTCACGATCCGCGAGCAGGGAGTACAAAAGTCATATTATCCCGCCATGCCTCGGTGACCACGCGAAGTGAGAAAAGCGTGCATCGCCAAGCCTTTAGTAACGTGCGCTGCGTTGAGGTCAATCGATCAGCTGTTGTCAGCAAGTCGATTCGATGCGTATTGTTTTCCTTTGATTTAGTAAAAACATTCGGCTAGATAAATTTGTTATCACATAGTGTCGAGGGAAATACGGGGTTTTATCAGTCCCTCGTAAGGTTGTATTCAAAACATACAACCTTACTCGGGACTGATAACACCCCGTATTTCCCTCGACACGATGTGATAACTTATATCATTCAACAGCCCTAACACCTACCCAACATGCTCTGAAGCCCATCCTTGTTAGATTAAATACGTTTAACTGTGAAAACTCTACTGACATTCAATTTGTGATGTACTTTACATGTTTATAAGTGCTAAAAACAGAAATTTGTATTGAACCTTTGTTTTTTTCAACAAACTTGACCCATTTATTGAGCACATATGCACATAAAACCTTATGCATGACAGCTTCTTGTTTACTGCACAGAGTGACGTTTCGAGCTACATCTATGTTCAATGTAGATTCTTACACCATTGTCAAGCTAAACTTTTATCTACATAGAAAGGTCACTCTATTCAATAAACAAGAAGCTGTCATCCATTAAGGTGTATGTTTCATTTTTGTCTCCAGTAAGTTACTGACCCTTCAATGTACAACAAAATTCAATTACACATTAGTTAATGGAAGTATATTTGTTAATCAAAGACACAACTTGGTGCACCACAACAGCAGTCGAACATAATGTCAAATTATGATAATGATATGATTATACTAATCTTTGCTTACTTGGTGAGGAAGCTAAAAAAAGATGGCCACTAATGAAATACGACAAAGAAAAGCAATGATCACCTTTGTGATCATCCTTCTGAGGAATAGCGCTTGCTGACAACACATTCTGACTGCCGGTATCTGATGGGGCTTCAGAGGAACTGGAATTACACAAAACATAAGATGTATCTCGATTGGATAAAAACAATCATGCATCATTTAATGATTGTTTTCCTCTTTTGAGCATTTATGAAAGGATAACAAATTGTATTAAGTTGTAGTGTTCTGTTATGATCATACTAAATTTTGGTTATCCTTCAATGGATTAAAAACAATCTGTAAATTTGAACAACAAAATTCATCATCATAACCCTCCATCTCCCAACTTTGAGAAGTTAACAATCAGTACCCACCCATCATGTAATGAATCACAACTAAGCAAGGCTCATCCAGCAAGTTAAACAAACTCACCATATCTCCAGTTCAAACTTTCCCTCTTGAGTGATATACCTGCAGGGCTGAATTTTGCCATTTTCCCATCTCACCTGCAATGTAGTCACATCAACATTCCTGAACTTGAAAGAATATTATCTTTACATTTCATGATTTATACATAATAAGTTTTCTTTCAGATTATCTCCATGTTGAATGCATTTTCAAAGCATCATTGAGGGAGTGAGTGAGTTTAGTTTTACGCCACACTCAGCAATATTCAAGCTATATGGTGGCAGTCTGTTAATAATTGGTTCTGGACCAGACAATCCAGTGATCAACAGCACGAGCATGATCTATGTAATTGGGATATGATGACATGTGTCAACCAACTCAGCGAGCCTGACCACCAGATCCCGTAAGTCGCCTCTTACGACAAGCATGGGTTACTGAAGTTCAATTCTAACCTGGATCTTCAGGGTATTGAAACATCAGTAACACTAGAGATGTACATGTACTTATTTGCATTTCAGACTGTTTAGAATAAATCATTCCCACCAGTCAAAGTTAGTAAGTAGTACAAACTCAGGAGAGGGTTTGCAGTACCACAATTACTGGCTATAATTTGTAGTTATGCACAAAGATACTATTCAGAAAATTATTTCTGTTCTGTATTATTAAAAATACATAATGGATGTGTGAAGTTGTGTTTGGTAAACATGGCCAGGTACAACATCATTGTGTTAATAGTAGCTATGATGAATGTTTGTGGATATTTCAGTTAAAGTAGGATAGAAAAGATGACAAACCTTCACACTGTTGTCCTTCCTTTTCCTGATGACCACACCAGTGTTACCTGGTCCACCATCCTCATCCTGATACGGCCAGTCAGCACCTGGACACATAGTACAATACTTCTCATACAATGATAACAATAATGAGTCCATTTATAGAGCACCTAACTCCACACTAGGTATGCTCATAGCGCTAGCAATGAACAGCACAGCACAACATGACCCCGCATAACCCAAGCTGACTGGCATGTTAGGCGCTAGAAGGCTATAGGCACATTACTTATCCCACTGGGTACCCATTTTCTGCTGGGTGAACAGAGGCAATTTTGAACAAACACACTTGCCTAAGGTGAGACCACATGTATCACATGTGCTTTGTTGTGGGGCAGGACTGAAGTCCTAGAAACTCTCAGGAGTCAAGCTGCCAAACACGGTCACCCATTGAAGGACCCTCCGCGCCCAGTGTTGCTTAACTTTACCTTATTTGTGACCTGAGCTCTATGCGCAGGACCACACACAGCCTTAAGGCAGTTACTCTACAAAT
>VKKT01004185.1:45888-68177 GCA_008038995.1 Haliotis laevigata | reverse complement strand
TTTGGTTTGTTTCATTGTTGTTTTGGTTTGTGTTTTTTGTTGTTGTTTTGGTTTGTTTTATTGTTGTTGTTTTGGTTGTTTTATTGTTGTTGTTTTGGTTTGTTGTTTGGGTTTGTTTTATTGTTGTTTTTGGGTTTTTTTTATTGTTGCTGTTTGGGTTTGTTTTATTGTTGTTGTTTTGGTTTGTTTTATTGTTCTTGTTTTTGTGTGTGACATCCCACGTCAAGCAGACTCGCCGTGATATCGTGATATACTATTCACACTTTGCCAAGGATCAAATCATTGATTCAACCGAAAACTAAGATGTGGGGTCAAATTTGGTTTAAATAGCTAAGCCTATTGTAAGCATGGATCCAAGTTTTCAGTATGTCATTTCATCTGGTGGATCCCATGACTGCTATTGACAGGTGTTGTGTACTTATCAATGACCGTACCATGATTTGCAAAATGGTTGATTGGTGCCATGAAAACCATCCATACGGATAGGTTAAAGTGGCTGTTTTCCTAAAGATGTGTTACCATATCATTATTTATCCAGTTTTAAATGGATACAATTTCTAATTATAAATCTACGTTTAAATAAAGTTGCGAATTTTTGTGATCCTTAGTAAAGTGTGAGAAGTATATAACTGAAATACTGTCCAAGAGGTATTATACCTAAGTACGACTGAATCTATCCATACTTCCCAGGCAATGTTCGCAGATTGCACACTTGAGGAGTAGAGCAGACAGTATGGGAAGACTTGCAACTGATGGTTACTTTTAGAAATATGCTTCCAAACAATATGTTATGGAAAGTGTTTTAACAACACCGATTATCTACTTGTTTTCATTTGAATCCCTGTCCGCCATAGAGCTGGATATAGCTTTTTCAGTAGTTGTTTGGTTGGTTGTTTTGTTGTTTAACGCCACACGCAATATTCCAGCTATATAGCGGCGGTCTGTAAAAAATCGAGTCTTGATCAACAGCATGAGCATCGATCTACGTAACTGGAATACGGTGACACGTGTCAACCGATCCTGTTAGTCGCCTCTTACGACAAATATGGGTTACTGTAGACCAATTCTAACCCCGATCATCACGGGTTTTTTTTAATTAGTATAATATCAGTGTATAAAGTAAGGCCCGTCCGACCGCCCGAGACGAGCTAGATTTCTGACGGACGGTCTAAATTTACAGCTAGCCAGTCCGATGATCTGGTAAAAATGTTAGATGTTCCATACATCTGAGTAAGTTCACCATATTTGGTTTGCTTAAATCCATTTTGGGGTGGTAACCTTTGGAATACCAGCCCTGATGTGTGGCTGGGTTTTTGGCTTATTTCATACAGTGATAATATTCATGAAGTAGCAGTTTGGAAGCATGGGAAGTGGTAGCTATAGCTGTGGACGTTGCAGTAGTTACTACCTTATCACAGCCGTTTTTGAGATTCCGGTTCATCCACTCTACCACCCATTACACCAAGAATCACTCACTCACTCTATTTCTGCGCTAGTCCTGACGGCGGCTGGTAGTTCCGGCTTCTTCACATGGGGCAACGACGAAGACAACGATAGCAAGTTCAAATGGACAGGTATGGCAGTTCCTCAAGCCATTGGCTCTACCAACTGGTATCCAGGGCAACCAAACAACGTAGGATCCAATCAGCATTGTTTAGTCATGGAATATCCCAACACGGACTACGAGTGGGGTGATGACGAGTGTTCCAAATCATATCCCTACATCTGTGAAGTGGACTTGCCCTTGCCAACACCAGCGACCATCACTCCAACATGAGGTATCATACGAATTTTAATTGATGACCTTATAAATTAAAGGGGTATGCATTTACCATAAGAAAATGGCCGAACGTATTATAAAACGTCAACGACAAGCAATAACCAACAAAAAATATTTGACCGGTATTGAAGGACAAAATGACGGAGAAATTATTATTAAATTGGATAAGTGAAAATCAGTGATCATACACGGTGTTCAAGCATTGGAAAGCATGTATTGTCGTCCCTGTAGCGGTCGGTGGGGTAGCCTTGTGGTTAAAGCGTACGCTTGTCACGCCGAAGACCCGAGTTCGATTCCCAACATTGGTACAATTTGTGAAGCCCATTTTATGGTGTCCCCCGCCGTGATTTTGCTGGAATATTCCTAAAAGCGGTTTAAAACCCAACTCACTCACTCGTACCGGTTGAACCTGCCACTCGAAATGATGTGACGGCAGAGATAACATCGTTCGATATCATTAACTGTTTATAAGCTGGGGTGGTCCGGTCGCCTGCTGCACCACAATATTCTGTGTTGGAATTCAGTAATCCTGGGTTCGAATCCCGATTATATTTCTTGGTTTGTCAGCACGATACCTTTGCTTGTAGGTTTCAAAAAGTGGTAAGATCTGGGACTTTCATCAGGCGCGGCTCTCCTCCTATATACCGCTGGCATGTGACAACTGGGATGATGTTACAGTACTAAGAGGCATTAAACCCTTCAGTCGCTCTATGAACATACATGACTACTTGTGTTTTAAATGGTGTATGAAACATGGTTATTCGGGGAAGAAACTTTCGCGGTGAAACGAGTTGAAGAATTGTGATTCAGGAAAAATGCCACAAATAGTAATCGTACAAAAGATAAGATTTGTATCGGATTTCACACAACACAGTTCTCAAAAGACATGTTGAATGAATGTTGTTTTAATGGAATCATGAAAGTGTATTGCCCATAGTTCTCGATGCCTTAGGTTTGATACTTACCAATGTATTCAATAACATTGATAGGGTACCGGGTCTGCTGCCAGGAACTCAGCCCTTCTGACACTATGGGTAATGTGGAAGGTTGCATTGTCGGGGAGGCTTCACATTCTCCGAAATGTTACTGGAGGGTTCCACTAGCCAGCGTTTCCTTGAAGAAGTACCAATCGTTCTCTTGACTACATGTACAGCGGGCTAGGACCCTGACCTGATGATCCACCTCCCCTTATTGACTGTGCCAGGATCATCCGAGCCCCCCTTGCTGAGTGAGTGAGTTTAGTTTTACGTCGCACTCAGCAATATTCCAGCTATATGGCGGCGGTCCCGAAATAATTCTAATTATTCAAGTCTGGACCAGACTATCCAGTAATCAACAGCATGAGCATCGACCTACCCAATTGGGATACGATGACATGTGTCAACCAAGTCAACGAACCTGATAACCCGATCTTTCATTGCTAAAACTATATATTCATCTGTACAATAACAACAAATGTGTTATAAAAACTGTAGATATTAAGTATCGGCACAGAACGCTACATGATATTATATACAGTATATGTTTTTTAACACCAGGAACATGTATCAATCGAACTGAAGAAAGCTTGTGTTGGAAAGAGCGGGATATCCGGGTATCATGTGGCAGCTAGTTGTACCGAACTTGATCTGAGCAGCTTTAGGGACGGAACCCAAACGATTTATTGTTTATATGATGTTTCTGCGTTCTCAAGATATCGAGCAGTGATCGTTCAGCCTCATATGGCTTTGACCTGTTTGATGAAAACGACAGGTGTGAGAAAGCATCTTGAATTCTATACTTGCTTGCATCAGCAGTTGATGCAAGGGTTTCAGAACTGGCGAGATATGTGATATGTTTCTGGTCCTGCTGAGCATTCTGGCGCCGGTATTCTGTACCTGTTGGAGTCTTCCATAGATAATACAGATATCGGTATCACACTGAGGAATGTCTTTCGTCATTTGGTCTCACAGTATGTTTTACGTCCGATATTTTCTCATCACAAAGTCTGGGCATTACATGTCTCGACAGATAGGAATACCTTCTACATTTCTGTGTGAACATTCTGAGTCTTCAATATGACACAAAATAAAATGTCCAAGTGCTGAAAACCAATGGTTAAAAGGCGATGGTGCTGTCGACAGAGTGGAGGGCGTGAGACATGTCCAAGAACAGTTGGTGTTTGTGTTGGGGGATGAAGTCGCTGGTCTGTAGAATATCTAGTACTTCCTCTGCAACATATATGTTAAATATGGCCCTACTACCAGACATTGGATGAAGGAATTGCAGAAAATGGGAATAAGAAAACCGTAAACCCTGAAAAAGGTATACACTCATTTAAAGGTGAACAAGACCTACATGTATGATGGGGCTGTGTGGTCCTCAGTGTCACCATTGCGAGTGGATGGGTGAGTTAGTGAGGGGGAAATGATCTAAAGTCGCTTTTAGTAATATCTGAAACTATCGAAACAACAGATTCCAAAGTTACTCTACCATTACCATCCGCCACATACTTGACGAAATTTGCATACAAATATACCTGGACACGCACAACAGTGCTCCTGCAATATAATCCACGCAAACAGTTTAGTCAGTTTGAATTGAAACGTGAACCGTTTTTTAGAGAACAGGACAAACATGCCTACCTCTCAAACCAGCAATCAATACTTTGATGTCCACGGACTCAAACTCTGCCACAACCTGGAAATGTTTGGAAAATACTTTAAGGAAATATGTACTAATTATTCTGGCTATATCTTCATTTAAAATTGCCTTCCACTATAGTTTGCATATATGTGAATGTAATGTTTGATTTTGATTGCAATTAGGAACTATACATATATGGGAGAAAATTCCTTCATCAGGATTCGGAGTATATTCTAACTCCTTCATCAGGTGATGAAGATGGAAGGTTATAGTCTGGAATGTTCACGCGTTGACATTCACAACACACACGCAGAGAAAACAACAATCATGCATGAATAAGTGAGTTTAGTTTTACGCCGCTTTTAGCAATATTCCAGCAAAACCATGGCGGGGGACACCAAATGAACACAATGAACCCATGTAGGGAATCTTCGGCTTATGTAATGCCATCTGACAAAAGCCTCAGATTGTACAAGGGGGTACACTCGGGGAGATACAATATAGCATCCAAAGGGTAATAACGTGTCACGGTGGCCTTTGCTCTAAGAATGTCTCTAGTGAAGTCACTTTGGGATGAATATTGTCTATGTCATCACTGTAAAGAGGATATGTCACATGTCTGATCAGGTGTCACCCTAGCCAGATTGTATGGGACGTTGATCATTTCATCAACTACCCGTGAAGGTCCGGGTTAGAATATTGATCTTCAGTAACCCATGCTTGTCTTAAGAGGCGACTAACGGGATCGGGTGGTAAGCTGACTTGGTTGACACATGTCATCGGTTCCCCATTGCGCAGATCGATGCTCCTGATGTTGATCACTGGATTGTCTGGTCCAGACTCGATCATTTACATACCGTCGCCATATAGCTGGAATATTGCTGAGTGCGGCGTAAAACTAAACTCACTCACTCATTCCATCAACAACTTGCAAACATTAATGCGAGATCGGGAAATAATAGTTTAGACGTAGATATTCGCGGCAAAAATACAAAACCAATACTTATATTATTTTCATTCATTCAGGAGTATATTACTACTTACCCTGGACAATGCTTTAACACCCATGGTGTCAATAAAGTTTACCCCTGTCATGTCCAAGATAATGTAGGTGATATGGGAGACATTCTGCGATTCTGCCTCCATCGGCTTTCCATTCTCCTCCGTGGTTCCTTCGAATTTCACCTTCCGAATGGCCGTGTTTGTACTCTGTTGAAGGTATCGAGCAAAATGCAATCGCTTTGTTTGTCATGATTGGAACAATAAATTTGGTGCTCATGTTATCACCCATCATTTGGATGATCCTGTCACGATGATTAACATCCCCGTGATGAGATTTCATATTGCTGACTTAAAATAAGTTAACATTCATTGCATTTTTTCCCTTCACTTTTGACCCTCTTCAATGGGCTTGAGCTGTGTCATCAGATACAAGCATTATTGTTACTCATTAATCTTAAATACCTGTTTCCTTTTCTCCCTCTTTCAATGTGCTTGATATGTGCCATCAAAGACAGGTATTACTGTTACCCATTATGGTATTGTTCATCAATGTTAAATACCTGTTTCCTTTTCTCCCTTTTTCTTTGTTCAGCTTCCAGGGCTGCCCTCTTCCTTTTTATTTTCATGGGATCGATACCAGAATCAGTGAAAGATTTAAGAACAAACTGTTCCGAATTTGCAAAGTAAAGAGGCGCTTCAAACGTCAAAATCACCATGCCTGGGGGAATCTTTACCTGAAATTGAAAAGAAACTACTCTCATGAACCTGAATTATATCCGAAAATGTGTCAGCCGTGTGAATTTAGTGGAGTTGTGTTACTTTTCTCGTACTGAGTAGTGAGGGTTTTGATAATCATTTATCTGTTTGTACGATATGTACATAATGACCAGTTATATCAAAGAACGCTCAGAAACAGCAAGATCATTAGTCCCACATGGTCAAGGTTGTAAAGCTTTTGGAATTTGAACCACTGGAAACGTTATAAAAGGGTTTGAAGAAACGCAACCAAGGAAAAATCTCACTGCTGTTATATGTTAACTGTTAGAAATGATATACATCCTGGAAACATTATTTCAGATGTTTTGTATACAAGGACATATCAAATACCATATTAATTCAGGAAACCACTACTTATGACACACATAAGTGAAAATGACCATGGCAATCCATTGGAGTGCTTGTATCCTGTACTTTGCAGTTTGACTTCAGTTCACAGAACACAACGATAACATCGCCACCATGACTCAAGTTCCAAAAAGCAAATCTCACATATTTACTTTTTGCGATGACCTCTACTATTGTAAAGAAAGGGCCTGTCCACTGGTGAATCACAATACCAGTGACATGTCCTGCACGATACCCATATCTGTCACCAAACGTCTATATCTGGGATAAAATGGTGGCCAGAGAACTTCAAGAGGATAAGAGGGAGCCAAGAATACCTTTAACTGCCACCACTTAGAATTTCTTTTCATAGAATACATGATATGTTTGTATCTGGTGGACGATGTAGCACACGTCACAAAGCCAAAAGAGTAAGACTCTTAGGAAAGAGTTGAGGAATGAATTGGGCACAAAGAAGGTTTCAAGGTTCTGGGTTCATGGCTTCCAACTCCTGATCAGAAACTATCTAGGTTCTTCATCTCTTGGGAGAATGTACGTCTTTTAGAAAAGGACTTCAGACAAATAACCAAAGGCCTAACAACAGCCAGTGCAATGGAAAGCTCTGACGTCTAGTCCCCTGAAGAAGGTGGGGTCTATTCCATCAGTTGTGAAGGTGATGGTGTTTGTGTTCTGGGATCCTGGGATCCTACTGTGGACAACCGCCCTAAGGTCAGACCATTAATGGGCAGTGTTGGGCTTATCTGATCCGGCAGCTAAAAACAGGACTGAAAGCCCCGGAGAACGCATTACGGTGTGTCGTTCTACCAGAACAATGTACCTGTTAGTCTGTTAGTGCAAAGGAAATAGCTGTCTGTCAAGCATTTTTTATACCATCTGTTGCTAGATACTAATATATCGCTAGTGGGCCAGTATGTCAGTTTGGTCTTAGGCCGCCTTGGTAATTATTCGATCTTATTATGAAATTCACTCTATGTAGGAAGTTTTTTTTTTTTTCCAGCAAATCAGGCTACAAGCAGGGGTGTAATCATTGACAATGGATACAAATGAGTAGCGAATGAGCAACAGTCCAAACAAACAATGACAATGTTCACATACAAATGGGTGTTAACACAGTAGGCCTTACAAAAAGGGTTCAGTTGCGATTGGCTAAGAAATCACTGTCAAAGTGTGTGAATAATATCGCAGGGTTATGGTAAATACGTTCAAAGCGAATGACACAGACATCATGGAATGTGGGTGAGATTTTTTTTTAAATGAATAAATAAAATAAAATAAAAAAATTGAATGGTTAAGAACTATACAGCTAAAGCATATAGACACAAAGCGTATTATAAGAATGATCACACCGAGGTATAATGTTTTTGAAAGACAAAATTGTCAGGTGACTTCTTCATACATGTCTGACAGAGGAAGCCTTTTTTTTCAAACGCCGCCCCTTTATTATTCTTGCGGGTAATGAATTTTTCAATAAAGTATATCTGTTTGAATTTCTTTATCACTGTTTCAACTTAAAGGGTTGTACTTTTAAGACTACTTAAGAATACATGTCTTTTACATAACAAGAGTAAGTGGTTAATTAACTAAAATTTGGCTTGGAAACCAAAAGGAAAAGCACAAGTGTCCACTTTTATTTCTTCATTTAGAAAAGAGTTCAAGTATAATTCCACACTCAACCAGAATTCTTTGACAAGCTCGCATTCTAGAAAAACATGTGATAAGCTTTCACGATTAGTTTTACAGAAGGAGCAAATATCCTCGTTCACTAGTTTCATATGTTTTAGTTCCTTTTTGGTGTAGATTATGCGATGTAAGAATTTAAATTGGAATTCTGGTATTACTTCCTTGGTGCAATACCTATAATGAAGAAATATGTCTTTCCAGGGAGGAAAAAACACATTGAAGTTTTCAACCCATTTGTTACACACAGGTGGACACTCGTCACAAGCAATAATGTTATCGTAGAAAAATCTAGATCCCTTACCTGGTTTGAGAATGTCTGTTAGCTTATTACTAATCACCTCATTTGAATTATTGATACATGTTTGGTCATTGATACAATTTTTCCAACTACGAGGAATGCAGCATAGTAATTTATGACAATCAAAAAACGTGCCGCTAATATCAAAAACATTCTTCAGTTCAGCAAAAGTCATTACACCACTATTGCTACATATGTCTTTTACAAAATAAATTCCTTTACTATACCATTGTTTAATCAAAAACGTTTTATATTTAAAATGACGATTGAGCCATAAAGGTTGGGACAAAATCGCATTAATATTAAGAGAAATTTCTTTTACAATTCTTACATAGGTTGCCCAAGCCTTTAAAACACTTTGCCGATAAGGTTTCTTGCAGTGAATATGAGTAGGAGGGTTGTTTACACTGAGACGAGACGCCATAAACAGGAACGAGTATGGTGCTGACAAGCCCAGTTTTTATGAGTGTAATGAGTGTGTCACGTTATATGTATACTTTTTTGTCTTGTGGTGAAAAACCATTAAACACTGGTATGTAAATATAGAGAATTTATGAATGAGTGAGCACAGTTTTTTACGCTCTTTGAAATATTTGAGCAAAATCAAGGATGTGAAGAAATAGAATGGGCTTTGCACCTTGTATTCAAACAGGAAACAAATCGTGACGAGATAATGCTGATGTTGCTGTGCTACCATGAACAACTGAGCATCTGTTTCGCTTGTGAGAGTGTCATTCCGTCAGTTAACTCTGCTTTTAACAAGATTTCAACCTGGAATTTGAACACACGATCCAAGATCCAAGAAGAGGAAAACTACCAGACAACCAACAGCAAGTTAGTCGAGTGATTCACCGTGTCCATGGCCACCAAGACCCATGACCACCATGACCCATGACCACCATGACCCACATGGCCACCATGACCACCATGACCCATGGCCACCATGACAAGCATGACCCATGGCCACCATGACCCATGACCCATGACCACCATGACCACCATGACCCATGGCCACCATGGACACCATGACCACCATGACCACCATGACCCATGGCCACCATGACCCATGACCACCATGACCACCATGGCCACCATGACCACCATGACCCATGACCACCATGACCACCATGACCACCATGACCCATGGCCATGTTGTACAATGCGATCGTAGCGCTACGACCGCCTCAGGTCTGTGTGAGAGGAAAGCAGTTATGATTATCTTCAACAAACGCTACTCACACATTCGTACCTCTTCTTTGATCTGTACTGCGATGTTAAATCTACTTCGCCTTTTAATGTGAACCCAGATCTGAAAGAAGGCATATGTCTACAATTAACAACAACGAAACCCTGGAGAAATTACCATTTAGCAGAATAGGTTATGTTCATTGTTTTGTATTCAGATTTAGTTGATCCGGACACAAGGCTTCTGTCTGTGATTCTCAAAACTATTCAGCAATGCTGAGTGTATATTGTAGGAAAGGTTACCATCAAATATCTAACTGTCAAATTTCTCTTCATGACTGGCAAGGTTCCTGCAGCTCGAGTCTTCGGTATCAACATATGACAACTATTTGTGTTATGTTCTTTCTACGAAGATTGAAAAAGAACGTCACAATAAAGCTTTAAAAAGATTCATGGTAAACATGTTACGATATTTCAAATTTAGACCCACCAGTGTTTAAAATGTTATACTGACTTGTATCATATATTCCCTTGTTTTGCTTAACTTTTTATTTAAGTGAAAAACTGTCCTGCCCCTGCAAGTGCTTGTGACGAGTACCCCAGTCGGGCAGGATTAGCCTTAGATTGAACAGGGATTTAGTTTAGTTTAACGCCGCTTTCAACAATATTCTAGCAATATCACGGCAAGGATACATCAGAAATGGTCATTAAACAACAAAGGAATTGAATCATTAACGAGTGACGTTGAAAAATCAACAAATTCAAAATACACCAAATCACGAAATAAACAAAACCCTATATACAATGTGTTGACATGCAAGATGTCTGTAAAAGGAGATAGTGTTTCTACTTGACAACTACACACCAACCCTGCAGCCAGTAGTGTTAACTCAGTAATGCTACACAACCAGTGGGAGAAAACTCTGTACGATGTTACCATACCTCTGGGTTCTGCACACCACGGTGAGGATGGAGAAGATGATGCCGATCCCGAGGCCGACGTCAGCATCCAACAGGATCACACACATGAGAGTTATCACCCATATACTCTGGGGACATGAAACAAATATGGGTCATACACGAGCCGAGTTGTCGCACAAAATAACCACTAAAATAGTAAACAGATAACTAAAGAAAACAAACAAACTATATAAAGCACAGTTAGGATTTTAAATTTTATATATAAAAACGCTGATCGAGAGTGATTATATCTGTCATATTCATTTTTTGGTTATATTTGATATTGATCCAACAAAATAGATTGAGACAACAGCCGAAAGTAGCTATACATTAAAATATTTTTAAGTCCACGCGGTATTTTATTTTGTCAATTCCGTGTATTGTATTCTGGACCACTGGCCCTTATACAAAGGTACATAACTCCCATAGACATTTTAGAAACTGTTATATCAAACACTTTTGCCATTGAGGTACACATGATAGGGCTGYGCAATATAACCGGTTTACCGGTATTTACCGGTTCAGACATGAAAACGATACAAATTGCGATACGCTGATCGAAAACCGGTATTTTGACATGCATTTCGGAAAACTTCGCAACAGTCGGAAATCTTCGGATGTTTCCGTTTTTTAAATTCTTCCTTTCCTGTTTATTTGTGGCAACTATTGTTTATATTTTCATTAAACTAAGCTTAATCAAGCATAGTCATTTTTTGTGTTTTTGCTTATAAATCAAGCATTAATTCGATTATAAGTAGGGTTTTTTTGGCTAAAAAATAACTTCTTGCAATATATTGCAATACATATCGCAATATATGCCTTCGCATCGCAATATATCGCAATATGAAAATTCTCTGCAATACCCACCCCTAAAGACATGATAGTACATTATCAAACATTTCCGACACCCCGGTGCATGTGTTAATACATTTATCAAAGGAACGTCACCTTGAACATATAAGACCTAACGGTTGTAAACGATATCAGCTCCACCATTTTCATCTGTACAGTGTAAATATGAAAACATTTGCATCTGGCTCCCTGTCGAAACAGCAACGTTAAACCAACGTCTTTGCTGTTACTGAAACATTTCATGGATGTTTTCAATTTCTCCCTATATTAACTCACAAAATCCCACTTTGACCTCCTCCACAGCACAGGGAGCTGCAAGAGCTGCCTGAACATGCTTCTCAAGTTGACGATAATGACAGAGGACAGGATACACTGAAACAATTACACACAATCTATTTCACAATTTTCGTAGACCTGAAAAATATGGTGCAAGGGATTTCCATGACAAGCGATTGCTATCAGAGTCGATTTGAAGATAATTACTGAAAAACACTTTTGTTATTTGTCCATATAAAAAAATCATTCCCGTTTCTCATTCTGTGTAAGAACGTCGCCTCTTTACTTATGTTTTAACTGTACTGACTTTCTGGTCACCAGAATGGGTCATATGAAAAAAGAGCAGTTTCGAAATTAAATTTTAGCGGATCCGGAATGTAATTTTGCATTTGAGAAAAAAACAAACCAATATGCTTTAGGCAGTAGCTTATGAGAGATGATGTATTCATGTAGCCCCAAACCAAGGCACGATAACACGTAGTATGAAAGTGTAAATCCTATAGGTACTTACTGAGGGGAGGGAGTAGAAGAGTGGTCCCACAGCCATGACAACCACCAGGACAACACAACACCCTACCAGGGAGGCAATCTGTGACGACAACAGCAATCAGCAACAGACTACAGTTCGTTTGACTCAGAAACGGACCGATGAATTGCAAATGTTATCATTGTACAAAATTGCCACATAAATATAAATAGTACGCATGTTTATCATTTACTAATACCCAACAGCTTTCTTATATTTGAAAATTGTCCGGACCCCACCAAAAAAGTTGTTTAAGAAACTATCATTAAAATATTGACACAGTTCACTATTTGTTACGAGGGAGGAGTACAGAGAAGGGGACAGCCAGGTGTTAGAGAAGCACGAGCACCAGTACCGACAAAGTTATTGATTCATTAACCTGTGCTGTGCCGTCTCTATCCTTTCTCGAACACCTGGCTGTCCCTTTCTCTGCACTCCCCCCTCGTAACAAATAGTGAACTGTGTCAATATTTTAATGATAGTTTCTTAAACGACTTTTTTATTTTTAGGACATAAATTCTGCAAAAACCTCACCGAGTTGGTCTGACGTTTTGATTATGATCAGTGTTTCATTGAGTATTTTCTGTTTATTAGTTTTCGAGTTAGATTGCAATTCATCGGTCCGCTTTTGAGCCAAACGGACTATAGCCATGACTGGTATGACATGTATGTACAGAACGAGATGGCAACACAACGCTGATTTCGACCACTTTTAACGATAAAGTATTATGGCTCTAATTTCAATGGGAAAAGTGTACCACAGCTTATTGATTTCATACAAGAAATTGAGTATGAATAGATTAATGCTCTAATCTTGTTTGATTAGGTTAAATTATAAAAATATATTATGTGGGTTTTTTTCTATTTCCTATGGCACGGTTAATATTTACTTTACCATTAAACCAGGTTCATACAAATATTTTGAGTATGGAAGGAGAGATGGTGTGACTTTTCATTCAAGATAGTTTTTAAGAGGACATTTCAACATGTTGGAGTTTAGACAAATGGACTCAGTGTGGTTGAATGAACTGTCACTGAAGAATCTATTTGTGTTAAAATATTACATAACAATATTTGTAATAATCCAGAGCATATTTTTTAAAAATCTGTTGGATAAAAGGCCACGGTTCCATTCGTTTGAAAAGGGTCTGATGGATCTGCTGTAGCTGTTGTTGAAGATTCACCTGGGTGATACCCCCAGCACCGTCCTGCACGACACTGCGCGCAACAGAGGCAGCGGGGATGTAGCCGGAGAAGATGGAACAGAGGACGCTCCCGGCACCGTACGCAAACATCTCCTGGAATCACAGTGACTGATTGGAAAACGTCTGTGACATCCAACATATCCAGAATAGGATGGATCATCGTAGAAATGGTCAAAGAAAAAACTAAAGATCAAAACTTCGAATGTTTGAAACAGTCACTATTCCAAGCGATTGTTTGTGAATATTAGAGAGATTGAGTTTTCGTTTTACGCCGCTTTTAGCAATATTCCAGCAATGTAACGGCGAGGGATACCAGAAATTGTCTTTATTTGGAGAATTGTGCCCATGTGGGTAATCGAACCCGGGTCTTTGGCGTGACGAGCAAACGTGTTAACCACTACGCTATCCCAACACCCGCATATTACAAATGTCTATCGCTTATAGTAGCAATGTTTGCACCACACCCGTTTTTTTTACATCACGGGAGGGGCTAAATATCTGAGAATTGCAAAACCACAATCTCTCAATCTGCATCAAGCCGACATGCCGTGGAATTACTGAAATACTGCTCGAAGCGGCGTAAAACAACTCACTCTTAGTATTACGTATAGTCCGTTTGACTTCATTTAACACAAAAAAGTTGTTTAACAAACAATCGATTTCTGGTAGAACAGCCAGGTGTGCGAGTTGTACGTGTAAACTTGAAATTTCACTGCACACGCTTGTTGATTACCTGGCTGTTCTACCAGAAAGTGGTCCCCCCTCGTATGAAATAGCGAAAAGTGACAACAAAATAATGATCGCTTGTTAAACAACTTTTTTATTCGGGTCTCAAAAATTATGAGACAAATCATCAGAGTTGGCCTGTCGATTCCATGTGACTGTGCAAAATTTGGTTTTATTGCAATTATTTGATTTTGTGTTAGTGAGCAATTCATCGGTCTAAAATGAAGTCAAAGGGACTATATCTGCTTCAAGAGAAGTTTCTCAATTCATAAATACCAAGATTTTTCTCGAACATTATTTTCACGGTATCAATACACTTTCGGGAATAACTGTTTAATCCTTACCTGATTTGCATTAACTGTTTGTTTGTTTTTGAGCGCTAACATCTTAGCCATAGACACTGACTGTGCAAAGGCTATGACTCCAATGATGACTGCATCTCCTAGGTGTGACGTCACTAGGCTGACGTCAGGGATCTTGGGTAGGGGAATACTGCAAGAGAGTACGCATGTAGTGGGCATTATTGTCATTATAACTATATGACGATAACGTGGACATAATGAACTTGGATGCAGGTTCCTGCTGCCACTGGTGGCAAGGGAGACTATTTGATCTCTTGCCCTGCAACTGACTGGGGGAGTTGGCTCCCCTTTACCGTTAAGTATCCGATGGTCTTCAGTTGGAATACTCACTCACACACTTACAGATTCATTACCTAGTTAAAGTAGACCTTTACCATTGAAAACTATCTTGTTTTCAACAATACGAAAGACTGCACTCAAATAATACTTTACAGATGTACGCAAGAACATAAAAGACGACAAACACACATAAAAACAAAACAAACAAAAGATACACAAAAAACTGTATTATTTGATATATATTATTTCTACTTACCCTGCGGGGATTTCACCTATTACTTTGACGTCGAATTCATTTTTAAAACGTGCGAAATGAGAGACGACCGTTCCAATTATCACCTGTAAACAGAACGATACAGAACCAATGTTTCCAAGACAATATTACAAGGACCAGAGACACAGTTAAGTATGTCCCTCGCAAAGTTTAAAGAAGTGATGATACAAGGTAGTGGTGACAAATACACAAATGGTCCGTAAACAGCCAGATGGACATGTTATCAACGACAAAAGTTGATTTCTAAAATTATTACTGATCTAGAACAATCCAAAATACAGTACTATGAACATACATGCATATATATCATCACCATCTGTGATACTTTGGTCTTCAAGAGCTAAACTGAGAATATATATAGTGTTACGCTATCTTTTCCGTGTACGTCATGCAAAAATTGCAATAAAACCCCTTAAACTAACAATAGTATGTGTATTGAATATAAGTATGGTCTTATTGCATATTGGAATATACAGATGCATTCAAGTACAATGTAAACTTACGGGCGAGAGAAACGTCTCCTCGCCTTTTTAACATGTCACAATACAACAAACTCAGATTTTGGAATTTAACAATCATATGTGGAAAATGAATGGATTTACAACATTCTGAATGATGAAACTACAGATATGAATAATCACTTAGTGTACGATAAATGATGAAAAAATCATTTTGGTTACGTTTCTTTCGCCCGTGAGTTTATAAAAGGTTATGGGACAAAGTGCCAGGCAGAATTTGGATGTTCACATCTTTACTTGAAATGAACATATTTTTAGAAATCTAATTACAGTAAACACGTATTACACATTAAATTGTGAGAAGAGGCATAAGACATGGTCGCAGTTACTTTTGAGTTAACTACCACTTTAGAGTATAGTTTAACTTTTGAGTGTAGTCAACTTTTGAGTATAGTTCAACTTTTGAGTCTAGTTCAATTTTAGAGTATAGTTCAACTTTTAAGAATAATCCAACTTTTGAGTACATTACTGACCACTATTAGTTCAATGGGTACAGGGATGCGGAGCCTCTTTTTGAATCTCTCGTTAATCTGAGTCTTGATGACGTATATGATGACCATGCTGACCGCTGACGTCACCACAGGTATCCAGTTGGTGTCTGCGATGTTCCGCAATATCTCTATCCACGTCTGAAAATAACACATAGAATGAGAAAGTTAGTGAGTAAGTATGGTTTAACTTCGCTTTTGGGGTTTCCATTCTTGTATCAGTGAGTGAGTGAGTATGGTTTTACGCCGCTTGTAGCAATATTCCGGCAACATCACGGTGGACAACACCACGGCTTCACACGTTGTACCCATGTACGGGTCCAGGTCTTCAGCGTGACGAGCGAACGCTTTAACCACTAGGCCAATACATCTCCCCTTCATTCTTGTATCAATGATGACAGTCAAATCCAAGCCTTGGACATGAGTGATCGCTTTAAACCCAGGGCAACCATCTCACTGACCCAAACCCGACAGTTTACATTGGTGAAATTCTGACATTGAGAAACATCTACACAATGCACTTTGATTCTTTGAACATGTTAGTAAATAAAAAAAATGCGGCATGATTTCAAAGAATATTCCAATCATACCTTTACGACTTTGAAGACGCCATTAAATCTCTTGACGTTTAACCCCAGCACGTTTTTCGTCTGACTGGAAACCACATGGACGGCAACGCCGGTGGTGAAGCCGCTGATGAGGTATTCCGACATATATGTCGTCAAGAAGCCCATCCCGAGCTTCCCTAGGACCATCTGTAAGGTATACAGCGAAACCTTCTTAATCCGGACAACCACTGCTTGACAGACTCCTTTGTGAAGGTACATACAGACAAACATACAAAGCAACACACATGGAGACAGATAGGGCATTAAACAGACAGATAAGGAATTCACATAAGCAGATAAACAGGGAATTCATACATACAGGCAGGCAGATAAACAGGGTATTCACACATACAGACAGGCAGATAAACAGGGAATGCACACATACAGACAGGCAGATAAACAGGGAATTCATACATACAGGCAGGCAGATAAACAGGGTATTCACACATACAGACAGGCAGATAAACAGGGAATTCATACATACAGGCAGGCAGATCAACAGGGTATTCACACATACAGACAGTCAGATAAACAAGGGAATTCACACATACAGGCTGGCAGATACACAGGGAATTCACCCATACATGCAGTCAGATAAACAGGGAATTCACACATACAGGCAGGCATATAAACAGGGTATTCACACATACAGACAGGTAGATAAACAGGGAATTCACACAAACAGGCAGTCAGATAGGGCACACCGACAGAAATACAGACATGGCATACAGATAAGGCATTCATACATACAAAGACAGATGTCAGACAGATTGGGCGTTGATTCATACCAGCGGACAGACATAAGGGCACAAAGGCAGACAATAGACAGGTATCTTCAGATAGATAGGGCATACAGAATATTCAGGTAAGAAGACATATAATACATGTAGACAGGTTGGCAGAACGCGCAGGCAGATTGCAAATCTGCAGACAAGCAGATACGACATACAGGCTGACTGAGAGACAGACAGATAGGGAATGGGGGACAGCCATACAGAGAAGGACACGACATACAGGCAGACAATCAGACCGACCTTCAGGGCAGACACAGGCAGACATACAGACAGCGTTCGAAATTAACGTCGGTCGTTAGGCCAAAGCCGACTGAAAACCACTCGGACCCACAGCTTTTGTTTTGTGCAGGTCCTTAAGGCCGACAGCTTTTTCATCCTAAATAACTAAGAGAATTATTTCCATATTAAAATATAGGGCCTACACATTCTGATCAGGACCCACAACCTTTTATAGTTCTGGGTCCGTAGGGCCTACAGCTTTTCAGGGTTAAGGGCAAACACTGTATACAGACTTACACGATAGACAGCCAGGCACACGGAGGCAAAAGGATATACAGTATAAGCTGACAGGGGGACAGCCAGATGGGGCAGGGTAGAGAGGTAGACAGGTAGACATCCGTGAAACAGATGCCTGTATAAGGCACAGCAGTAACGCCACTGTGTGCTCCTATGTGTCACCTATGATAATGATAAGATGTACCCTCTCAGTTCCGTTACACTCATTCAAGATGTATGCTTGCATTGTAACAAAATGAGATGTGTGAGGTTAGTGTGGGGGGGAGGGGGAGAGGGGTGTGTGTGTGTTGTCATTCACATTGTGCATCTCCATAAAGATCATCAAGCCTCACCCCCTCACCATATAATATAAACGGTCCTTTAAACTACTACTCGCTACTACACTTGGTATGGGCCGATATTGAATGTTTCAAATGGACAGGGTTCTTGCAGAGTAACGCCATTTACCATGACTAAGCCAGACACGAGTGTCAGTGCTGTAGCAATTTCTATCTTTCTGGAATCGGTGGCCCTCTCAATGTCAAGGTCGGTAAGGTTCCCCGGTTGGGTAAAGTTGAAGGTGGTTCCAGGAATGTCAGCTGCTAGGCGGGTGTCAAGGACAGCGGCTATCATCAGGCTCACGACAGCTATCGTTCCTGTCAAAATATCGGAATTAAGTATTTCATAAACACGTGTGATAATTATAAAAAAGCATCGCGACAACGTCTTTTCATTTAACTAACAGTTGAAGTGAAAATACTTGAAATATATCAACAATATTCTGAATATTCTTTTGACCTAATCCATAAACATATTGTTCAATCTGAACAATAAGACGTATAAACATACACTTCGCCCATAATAGGAAACCGACCTACTCGTCGGAATCCCTGTTTTTTTCTGTTTTGTGTTTATTTAAAACATATTTATCCTTTACACTGTCTTTCACATTATGCTTTACTCCCATCATAAATGTTTTCCTTCGTTTCGTCCTCATCCCTATTTGTGATGCTATTTTGTCCCGTCGGTTTTTCAAATAGGCTCATCCTGCATATATACACAGCTTCACATGTTAACGCAACACCACCACGATGTGGCTGGAACTTTGTCACATCACACAAAACAACTACAACAACGAAATTCCAAATAACTTTACAAGGCTGCCTAGTTGTGGGCAAGAAACATTAAAAGTATAGCTAAGCAAGGGCCATCATTTTACTCAAAAGCATAAGCTGTTAATGTTACATCTCTCTGGTCTGACGGTAACTTAATATGGAGTGACACAAATAACTACTGAGATAAGGTAAGAAATAAGGTCAGCATGACCTTACAGAGTTAAAGGAAGCCGTCACACACTCATTCCATGTACTCCTCAATGCCAAAACGGCCTCACATCGTCGACACTGGGGTTTCTACACACCAGTCCTTAGTGACGCCGCTAGGTCACACTTTACTTGAGGTATTTCATCCTCGGAGTATCTCTCGATGACTTTCTTATACATAAGGTGAAAACGTTTTACTTATAGAATTAGACATATATTTTGTTGGTGGTGGTGATGATGGTTTGATAGTGAACCATAAACACTTAGTCTTGATGTCTTTGGAATCGTACAATGGACTTTAATTTCTGCTCATTATCGAAAAGATTTTATGGAATTGGAGTTTTATACAATGAGATGTCGGTGTCCGTTCGAATCCAAGTTATCTGCACTTACAAACCTTCATCTGTCAGCATTATGTCTGATCTTGTTGGTTTATCGAAAGTGGTTCATGTGCACGATATTTGTTAAACAATATTTTCCAAAACGTCCCAGTGTAACTGAAAGACTGTTCAAGCCACTCCACTCTCTCATCCAACTGTTACATTACAATTATTCGTGGACTACGTGTATATTGTATTTTTCATATAAAGTTTGTTAAATGCAGCTCACCCACTTTATTTCCTACTCAGCTTTCGTCACCGTGCACCTCCACGTGATAGTCACGTGTACGAAAGTATGGATTCCTGGGTCCCGATCCACAAAGCGTTCGTAGCGCTACGACATTCGTAAGCCTATGATAAACTATAGAGTAAAGACAGGTCGTAACGTTACGAACGACTTGTTGATCGGGACTCTGCATGGCTATCCATTGTGGTAGAGGGAGTCCAGTCGAGTGTTACTTACCCATGGAAGCATGTCTGGATGAGCCAAAGAAGAAGTAGATAAGTGGGGAAAACAGAGATGTGTAGAGACCGCAGATCGGGGGAAGAGAAGCTAGTGCTGCGTACGCCATCCCTAGAGGAGGAAACAATATTTGCTTAAATACCAAAGCCCTGAAAGACTTTAAGTCACTCCAACATCCCATCCTTCCGGGTACCCATTAATTGCTGGGAGAACACAACCACATTTCGAACAGTCAGTTACCCTGAGGAGGCAAGGAATGTAATAATTGTTTCAATATGGTTGTTCAAATATGCCACTTCAATACCACGCAATAATTTGATGTTGCATGTTTGAACCGGTGTCAAGTTTCAAGTTGTGCTTGTAAAAGCGTCACTTGTCTCCTATTCACTCACTCATAGCATGTCTTTTCAGCTACTTGTGATCTACAACCGCTGCAGTTGTCCCACATGGCCTTGTTGACAAAACGGAAATTTGTTCTTAAGAGGGTTATAAAGATGCCACGCCAGAAAGACTTGACTGACTTCTATTACACCATGTGGAAGTCCTACTTGTGGCAAAATATTTATCAATGAGTATTTTATTTTCAAAATACATTTTATTATCTATATTTTATAATATTCTGTTTAGTGTATCAAGGCTTCCAGTCCATTTAAAAAACTTGTTATATGGTCCCGTCCATAGAGCCCAGGTCACAGATCAGTTCAGGTTAGGCAGTGTTGGTCATGGAGAGTCTTTGGATGGGTGACCGTGTTTGGCAGCTTGACTCCTGAGAGGACCTCTGACCTGCCCCACAACGGAGCACGTGTGACACATGAGGTCTCACCTTAGGCGAGTGAGCTTGTTTTAAAATTGCTTCTGTTCACCAAGCAGTGAATGGGTGCCCGTGGGATATGGATGTTAACCACACAATCAGCTTGGGTTAACCATGGAAATAACGTCTGCGCTTTGAGCATAATTTGTGCTTACCGCCAAATGAGAATCTTGGAGGTGAATATTAGGCGCTATATGAATGCACAATATCACATACTACAACATTTGTTGAATCACTAACCATGACGACGTTAAATCTTTATCCTGTGTCACAGGAAATATGTAATTCTACAGTTTTGAGTGTGTTGTGTAAAAAATGAGATGGAAAAAGTGGAAACATTGGCTTGTACGCTCTCGGACATGTTTCATATAGCTATCAACTGTTTCCCTATCACTTGGAAAAGAAATATGTCCAAAATACGTAAAAATGATAAATTTTGGCGAACCAATTTTGTCACTGAATGTGTTTTCTGTCTTTACCAGAATTTCATAGTCAAATAGTTCATGTTCATATAATATGAATAAAATGCCAGTTAGAATGAGATCAAATGAGATTGGAAGGCGAGAAAATGAACTGTTTTTTCTTCCATAAAATAACCTACCAAATACAAAAATGGCTTAAGTTTCATTAAAAAACTAATGTTTGCTGGGCATGCTAGCTGTGCTTAGAAATGGTTCAGCATTGCCTTCAGATTATAGATATTGCTTCGAAACAAGGACCGAACACATATATTGTCGCCAACAGAATATTAAATAGTCGGTTCCTTAACTTTGATGATATCGTGCTAATATGTTGCCAAGTAGCTACGATGGACTATAAATGACTGCTCATATCAAAGCGATTTTAACACGGTGAGAGTACACAATCAATGGTAAACAAATACATACTCTGATAAAGTTGGCTCTGATCGGCTGATAACCTGGGATTAATGTCTTTGGGTTTAATTTACCACTTGAAAACTGATAGTCTTCATGACTCACTGCGTGTTATTGTGTAAGGATTTAGCAAAAAGAATTTGCAGTAGACGCGAGAAGGAACTCAGAGGACGTAAGATGGGTGCAGTGGACTAAATGGACGTAAGAAAGGACATAGCTGAACAAAATAGGGACGCAGTGGACGTTAGTGACTTAGTGGACGTAGGAATGGACACATGATCATAACTGACTTAGTGGATGTAAGAAATGACGCAGGGGACATACGAAGGGTTTCAGTGGACGTAACAATGGACACACTGGACATAAGTGACTTAGTGGAT
>VKKT01004184.1:38840-50163 GCA_008038995.1 Haliotis laevigata | reverse complement strand
ATAAAAACACGAACGATTACAATAGGTCTCCTGCCTAAAGGCAAAGGAGCCCTAAAAACAACCCCAAACAACAACATATGTATCAAGTAAGTGACCCCTGCATGTCATGTACAAAATCAATGACACTCCCCCACCCCCCCAAAGGGAAATTGATGGCCCTCTACCCAGAGCCAAATTGGTGACCCCCCTTATAATTGTCATCATCATCATGAAAACACACACACACACACAGAGATTATGAATGGGTCCCTAAGAGGTCATGTAACTGTGAACCATGTGGTTATCAAGGCGGCCAAGGGAGATCACTCATGTCTCAGTCACATGAGACTTGTTTGCCTGCCCCAGACACCATCCCAAGGGACACATAAGTGGTAGCTGTATAATTAGAGCCAGGTTCAAATCCCAACTGGGAAAAAGGTATAACGCCACTTATTGTTCTATGACCAGATACAGATAAAATAACGCTCAAACCAACATTATATATATTCTCACACACACATAAATATAGATTATATTTTGTAACCAAGACTACCTTATGAAAAATACAACAAAGTCTATGTATGTTGCTAATATTTATTTGCATTTGCATCAAATAAGAATACATACAAGGAAGGAATGCATGAATGTTATGACCACCAGGTATGCTGTCAAGCCTTTATATACAGGGGGATACCAGCACTATATCGGCACCTGGGAACATCAGGTCTCCCTGGCAGACGTTTCTGGTACAGGATAGACAATGTTTGGGAAAAAGGAGAAGTTTCAAAGTTCCTGCCAAATACTATTATTAAATAAACTGACTGACTGAGTTTTAGTTTTACACCGCTTTTAGCAATATTCCAGCAATATCACGGCAGAAATGGGCTTCACACATTGTGCCCATATTAAATAAACAAGAAACCTGGATAGGAATAACTGTTGCATGTTTTGACTTAATAACTTCAAAATCATTTTCTTGAAATGAATAATTAATTAAACGATTCACACACCTGAATAAGATAGTTGTCAATTTTAAGGGGAAAAGTCTGATATGGATGGCAATTACTTCCAAATCATGACATTTTTTAATATTCTGAAACGTCGAGTAGTATGTCATCTTTATGTACCTTTCTCCATTTTCCCAAATTTCGATTCATTTAAAAATATACTTGACATTTCACAATACCATGAATTACTCATCTTTGGGTATATCATAAATTTCTAGTAATATGCTTTCAAACTACATTCAGTTACCATGGTTACACGGACACTACTTGTGAGTATAGACACTGGTGATATGGGGACAAATCTCAGGTGAAGATTATGCTGACATGGTGAAATATTTGTATGGTTTTGTCAATGTAAAATATATGCATGATGAGCTAAGTGTACAATTCTGCAGGCAAAGGGCCAGACATTCACTCAGTCAACGAACTACTCACCACTGATGTATAAACAAACCCATATCTAATTCAAGGCAACCCAATGACATTTAAAAGATAAACACATGCTAAAAAATCATGTACTCTTCTGAACTACATCCCTCTCTGAAACTGGGGAGGGGAACCTCTCATGAAAACAGCCAAATGTAGAAAAGGAATTATATTTCTTCTACTTATCCTCATATTGTTGAATGCTGTTTCTGCACATATATGTGTGTGTGTGTGTGTGTAGCAAATATTCCAGCTCTATGATGACTATGTAAATCATTGAGCCTGGCTAGACAATCCAGTGATCGACATCATGAGCATTGATGTACACATTTGGGTTATGATGACAGGCATCCTTCAACCTTTAACAATATCTTCCAAGATTCCAGGAATAACCAATTATACATCTTATGCAAATTAATGTTATAAGATTATACTTATAAAATAATAAAGTTAAAATATAAAAAGAGTGAGTGAGAATGGTTTTATGTCACTTTTAGCAATATTCCAGCAATATCATGATGGAGGACAAGAGAAATGTGCTTCATAAACTTAAAACCCCATCCCATTCAAACAATCAAAAGTTTTCTACAGCTGTTACTCAAATACCATTTAAACTTTTATATTGGTCATATGAGCAGTTTAACAGGATATAAAATTAGCTAGATCATGAAGAGGTATTTTGATGAGACATTTTCACAACTTAAGTTTAATATTTCAGGCTATCATTGTACAAAGAAATCATAACCCCAAATTAAACAGAGATGTCATATAGTCATATCATCAACCAGACAGATATATTTGTTCGTCTGAAAGAAACAACCCAAAGAAATCTCTGATCCCTCAGAAACACACCTCAAGAATATATTTGATAATGAGCTCAGAATTCTGCGCTTAAGTGATATGGTATGTAAATCAAAGATCCTGAGTTTAGATGGGTATTGTTAGGGTTATCTCCCCCTGTTTCAGAGAGTAATCTGTGATCTGGACAGAAGTTGACACCAGTGCACCAAATGCTTTGTTTCATGCTAGACTAGACAGAGTTGATTTTTTTATCTACACACACGAAAAGCACCAAAACATGCCACATTCAGTATTTTGATGACGAAGGTACTGTCCTCACTTTCAGTTTCTTTTGGTGAAAATTCACCACTTAAATAGCACATAACTTATATCTTGATGTGTTTGTCCTGAATGTGGAGGAGTCTCTTCAACGATGCATCTCATTACACAGCATGGACCAACAGCGGCAGTGATGGCGGACACAACATCGACTACAGTCATCACCGGTCTGATCTGCAGCTATATCACCTGAATTCACTCAAGTGGGTGGACACCAGAAATGGGCTTCACACATGGAGTCGAACCCCAACCTTGGCGTGACGATTGAAAGCCTTAACCACTAGGCTACCCCGCCGCCCCCGAAGTCACTCTAGAAAATGCATAGCAAATGTACATCCGATACAGCAGTAGTTCTTTATTTGGCATACTTCCTATGACGTATTTTCAGTCATTATATTCCATGGGATATTTTCTTTTGCTTTTACGTAGCTCTTGGATTGGAGTGAGTGAGTTTAGTTTTATGCCACACTCAGCAATATTCCAGCCATATGGCGGCGGTCTGTAAATAACCAAGTCTGGACCAGACAATCCAGTGATCAACAACATGAGCATCGATCTGCGAAATTGAGAACCGATGACGTGTCAACTAAGTCAGCGAGCCTGACCACCCGATCCCGTTAGGTGCCTCGTACGACTGGAAATACTGACCTAAACTCTATAAGACAGCAGTAATATGGAAAACAACAGGATCCCCAGGATTTTTAACACCCACTCACTAGGTATCATTATTTCATTTGAGTTCATGTGTTTAAATAAGATCTGTTTTTTTGCATCGTCAGAATGAACCACATGGGCCCAGATGTTCGAAACGTTTGTAGCCCAAAGAATTCTTAACTTTGATCGTAGCCAATGTAGCCAATCGTAGAATGGGCTTAAGAAGTTCGTAGGGCTACAAACGCTTTGGAAATGTAGGCCATGGTTTGGTTGTAAACATGGTTTGTCACTGTTGTAACAATCTGGACAAGCATGGAATTACCATGTGGCTTACCCCTTTGTTACAGAATTACCATGTGGTTTCTCCCTTTGTTACAGCAGTATCTCAGTTTTACAGAGGTACATAATATTCCAATCACCAAACTAATTGAAACATCTGTGTAAGTATTTCCAAGGGTATAAGACTCATCTACACAGGCATCAGGCTGATTAACATTCCAGCTAACATTTGTTTTCCAGGAGAAGGGCAACCATGCAGGTTTAAGGATACAGACTTTTCAGATACATCTGTAAATCTGTAACACCTATAGATGTGCCAAAACTGATATAAAGTCTCGACCATCATTTCTCCTCAGCAGACCTTACTTTTTATAGTTGCATGAGTAAATTATACCGGATTTTTTTTTTCGATCATTTTCTGCCTAATATTCCATAAATTATGTGTCTGAATTCATAAAGTGTCCAGAGCCTGTGTAGACATCGACCATACCATTTGATGTTGCTCCCTCCCAAAACAAGACATCTTCATCTCTGCCACCAGAGAGGATGCTGCCATTACAAGAATCTTTGGGGTTATTTTACCTCCAACTGCAAATGTAATCACAGTTATATGCTTGAATATGTCTTTAGGAATTCCATAATAGGGAACTTAAAAAAGGATTAAGACTGACTTACTAATCTCCATGATGAATTTATGTTTTTCTTTGTACAATCTGATCACTTGAAGGTTGCAGATTAATAGAAAAATACCAAGCGTTATCATCAGGTTACATTCTAAATATACAATTATGTGGAAATATAAGTGAAAATTGACAAACAAAATACTTTATGTGGGGGAAGATATAATTATCACTTCATAACAGTCACTTTCAGGAATGATTGGTGGCAGATATTACAGAGAGGTCCGCAAACAGGGTAGCGCTGTGAGGAGTTTGCTATGTGGAAATGAGACTACATGTACATGTATTTATAAAGGGAGATAATCAATGCAGCACTATTGTGCAGACCACTCAAATCAGGACAAATCAATCATTATACATGTGGACAGTAGGCCAGCTACTCTCACAAGTAAAATATTCATACATTCTAGGTTTACATGGTGATACCTACATATTTTTCTGGAATTCTTCAAAACTCGACAATGCTAATAAAACACCAGTGTCATTGAATGCTAATAAATCAAATTAATGTAAAACATGTCTCTTTTTGTACACAACAATAAAAACATAAGCTTTGCACTTTCAGCAGATGCAGTGTTACTTATGTACAGTGTTTACATAGTTATGGTACAAACATGCATAGATGTACATATATACAAGACATAGGAAGGATATTTTGTTGTGGTATCCTAAGATGCATTTTACAGAGTTACCTCCCTTGAATTAATCTACAAAAGAACATACTAAGATGTTCCCCATCATATTTACGTTTCTATAAATGGATACATCATAAAAAGTGCATTTTTTTCACTGAAATCTCACTGGCACAAAATAAAACATTAGGTGGACATGAAACAGCGTGAGCTTATTCAGAAAAATAGTAAAAGTGTTGGGTACAGATGGAATGTTAATTCAGAAATGTTGGTTAAAATGCTATTAAGCATAAATTGCCACTTGCTGAAAGAATACAACTAATTTACCTTCAAAAACATGGAATAAAAAGATGTATAATTGGTTACATAGTTGAATATTTCACGGTACATTTTTAAAGTATTTATTATATCAGTTCTCTATTGTACTTCGTCAATGTTTGTCATTACCGTATTGATGTTCATATAATGAACCACACATGATTGAGATAGTTGATGGGTAAACATCAAGAAATGACACATAGTTTCAGGAAAACAGTACACTCTCTCAAAAGCATCAAATCAGAGGTGAAAAGAAAACTATATCTGTAGATGGATAAACATATTAAAAAATATACTAATTATCTACAAAAATAGGTTTATGTTTTATGGTATATATGTAGTAATCATGTAACAAAACAATTTTACTACTGACATTAAGGTGTAATAATGTTATCCATTCTCCATAAATATCATACATTTTAAACTATTTTTGTATCTGAAAAAATTGTCAACAATTACAGGTATATATGTAATATCTGCCTGATTAATCTGTTCATAAAGTTTGAAAATGAAATAAGTTTATTAAAATAGGTTAAAATTTGATGAAAAAAATATGCAAAAAAAGAAAAGAAGATTTATCTGCAAAACAACTTAAACGCTTTTCAGTACGAATGCACGATCTTCAGCCATCAATAAATACAGACAGATCATATGCAGAATTATAAAAATACGAAATGTATGAAGTAAAACAAATCATCAAACATGGCAATGTGCAGTTGAAAGAAGAACATTTTAGCACAAAGGAATGCAGAGGTGCAAAGCTTTAAGAGGAATGAATGTGATAAAGCTGAGGGAAATTGTAAATAACCGAACAAATTGTTAAAAAAAAGAATTCTTAATGGTCTTTGAACACATTTCAACTGACACAAATTTTACAAATAACCGACAATGACATTTTACTGCTGTTCCAGTGTATGGGAAACACAGTCTTACAGACTTACCTCCCTTGGGCCAACTGGTTGATGATTGTGATGATGAAACACAAACTTATGAAAAACATGTTCAAATGATGAATTGGTCTTAATTAATTTGCTGAGTACAGATTTGGTCCAAATATATTAAAATATTATTATCCAAAAAATATCATATGCAAATATGGAGATTTCTTTAACAGTTATGTATCCTCCCGAACCCTGAGGGCTTCAAATTGGCTTCTTAAAACGATCTCTACAAAAGTTAAATATGCGCAGAATATTATTATTTTTCTGAGCAGAAAGTTGGATCAGACAAGAACATATTTCCTGAGAACTACGGCTGACCTTCAAGAACATTCCTGAATTACTGACGATGCTTGACATCTATATACATCTCATCATCAAATATCAAAGGGTTATCTGCCCCTGGTTAGCATTGAACCTTCAAATATATGGTCATCGAGATTGTAGCCATCTTTCCTTGTATCGGGATACATACATAGCAAAATGATAAAAGGGACAAACAGCAACACAAAGACATCTTCCATCGTACTGTTCTGGCAAGAAGATTCAACATCACGTAGAGATTGGCTTCTGTACAACACTGTAACCCCAGAACACCAGCAGGGTCAGGAGTTATCTCCCTTCAACACAGGAGGAACAGGAGTTATCTCCCTTCGACACAGGAGGAACCTGTTCTTGGACGTATTTGACCTATTGAGTATTTTCCTGTTTCCAGAGTTCACCTCGCATTATGTTCCTAGACACCACTTCCTGTAGGAGTATGTGCACACACACAGACTGAGACAGAGACAAAGTTTCAGAGGTTTGAAAGCAATGGTGTGAGCTGGATGAAAACATATATAGTAAAACCACTACTTTTAAATGAAACACCCCAGTCAGGATGTATGTAAACATATCACATGATTACACACTGCATTAGGGTGACTAATCAGCAAAGTGCCATGTTCAGCGTCGGATGACCCAAGGAGAAAAACGGTTACCTTTATACTTTGTTATTACGAATCATGTTTCTGAACATTTTATGATGATGTAAACATGACGAAAACTTCAATAAGAAATGGAATATGTCAGATGACCTCTGAAGTATTAAACTACTGAAATTTTGATTGGCCCAGGCTGCATAAAACACCACAGTATGATATTCGGATGATAGATACCATACTCTCATAATATATACCTATATACCTTATTCATAATATATCCCATCACAGACGCTAATCATTATATTATCCAGCAACAGTTACTATGGTTACCAGTTTAATAAGGGAAACTCTATTTTTTGCTTCCACTAGCTCTTATAATCTTTTAATATAACTTGCTTGAGAAGCAAATGTATGTATCCCTTCCGAATCAGGAAGTGTAAAAGTGTATACTCCCCAAATATCAGACAAAACTCTGTTATAAATTTTCATGAATAATAAAAACACAGCAACGATGATTGGTTCAACAATATGTTGTAAAATAATCTTTTTCCTTGAACCACTCCTGCTGCAAGGCAGTTCTACAATTACCCCTGTAAGTTCCTCATTTGACACACAAACTATTCTATCAAACATTTCCATTGATCAAGCTTGTAACTAACTGGGTATGTTCAAAGATAAAAATCCACTGTGTATGAATACATAACTATGGCGTTCTTGGCACACAAGTAGTTCCATCCAATATACATACACAAAGACAACGTCCGAGTCGATGAAGATCCTGGGCAAGTCCAGAAGAATTGCCTCGTCTTGACGAGAGCCACAAGATGGATCTAATACACGTATAACGGTGTAAATAATGCAAAAACACACATAAATGTATATTACAATATGTCCCTACCCACTATCTAAGGGAAAACCAACGCACAAGAACAGAGTTGTCTCCCTTTAGTCAATAACCACTGCACCTTTGGCCATCATGGAGATCTTCCAAGTAAACTTGTACGTACATATTTGTACAAAATGTTCTCTTGTTGCGTATTTCCGTGTACTGATAAAAGTTTCTAGAACAAGAGGTCGGAGGTGGTTTCTGTGGACCATGTTGTTTCCTCATCTGCAGGAATGGCCTGGCCTTGCGGGTCTTCCTCGATCATACGTTCCACGACTGGTTCAGGTTCTGGTTCGTCCATGGGTACTCCGAATTCAAAATCCATACTGTACTTGGTTTTATAACTGGACAAGCCACCTGAAAAAATGGCAAAGTCATGAATAAGAATTCAAAAACACATCAGACATTTTTCAAACGGCTGGTAAGATTTCTATAGGATGGGGACAACATATTCACCGAGACTCATTTGAAGTAGAATGGAAATGGACACCACATTCAAAGATTACAGGAATTACATGGAGGTGTGCATGTACATGTAGCGTATGTATGCATGCCTTATGCTTGTTCTAGTCCCAACTACTTCTATAGGTCCAGCCCAGTGAGATAGTTTGCAGTTCAACATGGACCGACCATTCATGCTCTTCCCGTCAATACCAGGCACGTAGCAAGCCAATTTGTTCGTGTAAGCCCAATAGGTTGCAAAACTTTATATGTAGATAGTATTGAGGGCTTGCCCTACCGTTTTAGGAACAATCATGTGTAAGCCCGGGCTTTTTTTCATAATGGTAGTTATGCCCCAGAATACTGAGGCAGGGGAACAATGGAAACACGCTCTATATCGGGCGGTGGGGTAGCCTAGCGGTTAAAGCGTTCACTTGTTGCACTGAAGACCCAGGTTTGATTCCCCACATGTACAATGTGTGAAGCCCATTTCTGGTGTCCCCTGCCATGATATTGCACAGTGTGTGAAATGGTTTCCTAATTTTGCTAGCCAGTGGGGCTCGCTATGCCTCAAAGTTACAAGTCCGAAATTTGAACATTTCACCATTAAGCTACTAATATGATGAACATTTTTATCAGGCCATAATTTTGCATGATTTAAATGTGTGTTATAACATAACAAGTCRGAGAGAGTGATATATTTACAAAATGACCCCATGAAAATTCACTAGCCAGTCGGGCCAATGACTGTGGAGATTTACTGGCCTGACTAGATTTTCACTAACCATGGGCTAGGGGGCCAGTGGCTATTTTGCACACTGATATTGCTGCAATATTGCTAAAAGTGGCGTAAAACTAAATTCACCCACTCACTCTTATTTATTTACGTCTTTGACATGATGTGGCCAGGGATCACTGACCTTCCTCTCGCTAAGCAGATGATCTATCCACTAAGCAATGGAGATGGTCTTCTCAAGCAGCAAATTTGTATATACATTCTAAATGATAGTACGCTTTCATACATGTCCCAAGGAAAAGACAGATATAAATATCCTAAAGGATAAGAGTTTTCATATGTACTTCATAGGAGCACGAGCTTTCATTTATGTCTTAAAGGATATTGTGCTTTCATGTATGACCTAAGGGAAAGTGAGCTTTGATAAATTTCCTAAAGGATAGTGAGGTTTTATACATATCCTGAAGGATAGTATACTTTCAAACACATGCTGAAGGATAGTGAGTGAGTGATTTTTTACCCGCTTTTAGAAATATTCCAGCATTATCATGGCGGGGGGACACCAGAAATGGGCCTCACACATTGTACCCATGTGGGGAATCAAACCCAGGTCTTTGGTGTGATGAGCGATCGCTCATGACTTTGTCCTCGATGCAATAGTAAGTCAATACTGCCAGTACCACAGTCTCATCTCTGACCTGAGTGTGTAATTGATGTGTTGGACTTGAGTTTCTCGTCTCCTCCTTGCCCTGCTTCTCCTCTGGGGGTCTGAGGGTGGGCGTCATCGTCGGAGGACTCAGTCATGGTAGACCCCACATCTTCCAGGATGAGTATTTCTGATGGCTCGTCAGGGTGCAGCACCAGGTAGTCGGACAGCAAGGCCTCCTCAGATGGGTACTCGAACATCTGGTTGTGGTCGTCATTGAAGGTGATCTTTCCCTAAAACAATACACAAAATATATTGTAAAAGTAATCATACATCTGCTCATTGTCAAGGGATCTCATCATGAAGAAAGGGCAAGGCTTGCAATTTTAATGAAGTGTTCATTTGAGCTGTCACTGAGATTGGGAATATTGACATAATGCATCTTCCAACACTGCATCATAGATCAAGATTGAGTGATTGAGTGATTGAGTGAATGAGTTGGGTTTAAGACGCTTTTAGCAATATTCCAGCAACATCACGGCAGGGACAACAGAAATGGGCTTCACACATTGTACCCATGTGGGGAATCAAACACGGATCTTGGGCGTGATGAGCAAACGCTTTAACCACTAGGCTACCCCACTGCCCCTTGTAGAATACTGATTCTCTTTGAATCATTTGATCATATTTTGTCAAGATCACAATTCATTCTGGCTTCTATTTTCAGTGACACTGGCTATCTGGTCATAATAACACTGGCGTCAGGTTCGACTGGGACATATTAAGGGGATGAGATCACATCTTGCATTAAGTCTTGCAGCCATTAGACATGGCTCAAAGACTTCTTCTAAAGTGTTAGAGCAACCCAAGCCATGTTCTGTGCAGCTATAATTGGAATGGAAATCAGCTTTAAGAAATACCAATTCTTTTTCTTGCATCCTTGATTGTCTGTCAACACTTATCAACACATACTTACAAGACAGCAGAGATAAGCACCTGTTATGGTCTTAAAATTAAGTATAAGAACAAAAAAGATACTACGCTAACTGATCTGGACAAGACCTGCCTGATTTATATTCATGTATGAACAGGTAAACCAGGGCTCAACTTAAGGAAATGAAACCTACTTGCACCTAGTGTAACCGTAGGTAATAACCTTGTTGCACTAGACAAAAACAGGCTGCACCTGCAGCTCAATGTTACATGGTATCCCATTGTGTGTTGGTCGTTCAAGTGAGTGAGTTTGGTTTTACATTGCTCGTAGCAATATTCCATCACTATCACAGCAGGGGACACCAGAAATAGGCTTCACACATAGTACCCATGTGGGGAATCGAACCCAGGTCTTTGGCATGACGAGTGAACACTTTAACCACTGGGCCACCCCACCGCCTCTTATCATTCCAAGGTATCAACCACTAATTTTTCCATTCTATAGTGGAGTGTGTACATGATTGGGATGGTTGGTAACAATGTTTGACCTGGTTGATTGTGTGGTTTTTCGTGTTATCAACCACTAGCTTTTCTATTCTATAGTGGAGTGTGTACATGATTGGGATGTTTGGTAACAATGTTTGACCTGAATGATTGTATGTCTGATTGTTCAAGTTATCAACCACTAGCTTTACCATTCTACAGTGGAGTGTGTACATGATTGGG
>VKKT01004183.1:93553-109825 GCA_008038995.1 Haliotis laevigata | reverse complement strand
ATGTGAACACGAATCAAATAACTCGCTGTCACGATGTAACTAAGATGAGCCTTTTATGTACGGACACTGCTTTGACCCGTCCACCCCCTCAAAGGTCAAGATGAGAGATGATAAATATTTAAGATTTTCGACATCATGCGATGACATGCCTTGATATTGTCTTCCTCCTGCTATATAACATGCTTTCTTTTATGTTTCTCTAGTCCGACAATGACGGTGATAACTAAGCCGGACGTCCAACCAAATTTCCATTCTATCGGTTTACGATGACAGCGGTATGATGGCAACATGCTGAGCTATGTCACTTGATTTTGAGTTGGGGTAAGATGTAGATGTAAAGTGCAAACGATGCGAAATGAGACAATAGCCTCTACTTAGATGACGGTGAAGGAGGAGGAGGAGGAGGATAATGATGGTGATGATGATAAACAGTGGCATAGCTCGGTGACATGTAAAACTATGACACCAGGTTAGAGGTGTTGGATAATAATACCTTGATGATAAAGTTGTGCTGAAAAATTACAGCATTTGCTGATATACCAAATCTCAGCCAGCAAATACATATACATGTTCGCGATTGTTGAAAGATAATACCTCCTATTTGTAGAATGCTCTCTGAATCTATTTCTGGTTTAAGATAGACAGGTAATGTCAGTTCATGTTTTTCAATATATGGTCTTTTAATACCAAAGTAGATATATCTAGTAGAATTTTTACAGATAGTTTCTTAAGTGTACAGCGATGACCCTGTATTCTTCAGTTAGACTGAGATTATATATTGACAGTACATAGTCTCATGTCTACCATTTACTTGCCAGTATCGGCCAAAGACGCCCATTTGTCGTGATGAGTTACACTTAATATCGTCTGTGTAGGTCGTTATGACGCGGCTGTACCTTCAGTTATAAAGCAGCCAGACACCTAACTTAAACACCAAGCACTTGTAATTGTCACATTAATCTGGGGATTAGACTATAACACGGAAACACTTTCTAGCCGTGTGTCCCTGTTCAAACAAGAGTGATATACTGCATGTCATGGTATATATATACTTTCCGTCCTAAGTAAGCAAAGGCTAACTTGTTATTTTATACTTGATTACAGATGATTGGTAGGTAACCCAGGGTTATTTCATTGGATGAAATGTGCCAGATATCGGCCTGGGAATAGACAAAAGCTGATGACCGAGTATACTCTGTTTCCAGCATTTGGCAGAGTTGTTCAGTGGGAATCTCCAAAATACTTTCAAGGGGATAATGAATTGATAGTGAGAGGCTACATCGACCTTTGAGTATGCATGTCAACAGCGCCGGAACACGAACCCAAGTAACCTTCATTTCCCATCAGTGATAATAACGATGATGTTGACAGTTTAATTTGTAACACCATGTCATTATTTTCATGCAATTGAAGCAGTAGTGAATCACATGATCAATATGTATACCTATAACTGAAGCTGTCTCCACAAAGGGTGAACAATGCAACTCTTGTCCAGCTGGTTTAAAATAAGTACTTAGCCGAAAGGTCAATTAATAGGCGGGTTGGTGATTTGCTTCGAACTATATTGGAGGCTTTACGGGAGTCACGTGGAAGGAAAACAGCTTGTGATTTAACAGGTTTAACAGGTTCGAGCCAGATTCCACCCCCGACGTAAAGTCGTCTCTGTGTATTGTCGTTTAACGAGGTTATGACAGAGTGTCCCCTTTACATATCGTCTTTAGCAATGAACTATCGTCTAAAACAGAGAACATGGAATATCAGGCAGTCATTGCAAGTGACGTTTATGAAGCAATTGCGGTGCTGCTCTTAACCTCTGTTATCCAAATTGCGAACCCCTAGAAACAAGGTCACAAAAATTAAGAGGCAACTAATATTTGAGCAACTGGGGAACAGAAATAGACAAATCAAATATTACTGCGTATAGCATTAATGACGATGACGAAAACATGGAAAACGATATAACCATATAGTTGTTTTGAACAGAGAGTTAACCGTTTTTGTGTCTATTTTGGTTGTAACTCTTTCCAATATTTGTTTTAAATGTTACGAGGGAGGCCGGTAACAAAATGAAATCAGCTGCTTATAAACTATCGTGATGACCTAGTGCTTGTGTGTTCTCAGTGTATCCGAAGTGAATATGCACATGTACTGATATTGCACTCTGAACCATGGCGCCTACAATACCGTAATGAAGAATTTCCATGAATAAGTACTCCAATTTACCAGTAGATGTGTGGGCTCTTTAGTTCAAGAATTACACATTAACGTTACACGTCATTTACTTTGTAAGCAGCAGCGGACGTTTTAGTTCTTAAGATACCCGCACCGGGATGATGGGTCACTTCGGGGATGCAATGTTCCTTCTGATATCTGAATATGGACAGAGACAGTATACAATGGAAACGCTGAGTGTTCTGTATTCATGTACCAGCGGGTGCGGTTAAGTTTATTTCAGTTTATACGACCACATAGTCGTCCCAGGATTTTGAACTTGGAGCAGGTGGAAACTGAATATGTCATCGAACCTAGTGAACTTCCAACCCTTCAGAATAGGTAAACACGATGCTTCTGACTGAGAGAAGGAATGGATTCATCGATACCTTGCCAAAGCAACTAGATACAGTATATCACTGTACGAATCAAGACACAGTTCTAAAACAAGGTTTAATCACGTTCATCACTGAACAAATTAATGTCTTTGCAGTCGCCTCTTCAAACCTGCTAAAGCCTTTCCGGTATCTGAACAACTGTGAAATGTACGTTTTCTCTGTAAAGGCACTGGACTAAAAGAGGTCTCTCTGTGGAAAGAGACAAACGGGGTTCTTGAATTTAGTGTATTCGTGTAAGTGGTCCAGTGTTATTCCGGGACATGAGCATCAAGTTGTTTCCACAACCATACTGTTGCTCCTGGATACCAAACTGGTGCTAAGAGACAACACCAATGCACCGTGAAATGGGATATTCGCCATATAAAGGGTACTGTATCTTGAGTTCTAGTTTTGGAACTTTATTGCAGCTATTGACATCCATGCTGCGTCCGTTAATAATGCAATTTGGCATAACAGCTGTTCTTTCATTTGCACTTCATGAGAAATGCATTAGGCATATATATATCGCGTTGATGATACCTGGAAGCAGAACTGTGTCCAACCTGACATTCGGACACATTCCTTGGTAACCAACACGGATATATCCCGTTCCCAGAATTTATCATCTGAATACTTTCGGTAAACACGGTGTTGATCTTTAAAGGTCAGGAGCTCTGAACAGCGGCTGGCAGGACATGCTCGCCTTTTTCGCGAACACCTGGTGTCATCACTGGCTTGATCCATTCACAGAATTTTAACAGCTATTGTTCTGTTCCTTAAACCAACTTGTTTCCGGGAATAGTAATGTTTGCAATGACGTTCTGTATTTAGATCACTTAATACATTTCAGACCAAATGTTAGGAATAAAGAAGACTTTCTCTATGCAAATGGAAATATGATAATAAAAACAAGTACTGAAATCGGAAAAGTATGAGACATTAATTTCAAGTTGAAATTAAATTGCAAAATACAAGAAAAAGATATTCCAAAATATCGTCCTTGAGATAGAATTTGGATTCTGGATTATTGGGCTTTCGATTACAGCTTTAGGTTAAATGTGATGATTATATGTAAATCTAGAATGTGATCTGTTAAATAATATTACATGTGCGCTTTCCTTCGTCTTCGCGACAGGGAATGTAATGCATCAGACACTGTGTTAAACAAATATGTTGCAACTTGATTATTACTGATTATTAATCTGGCGCCTCGTGTTTCGAGTGTCACGCATCCAAGTTGTCTATAAGTTTTAATGATAGTAACTTTCATCTGGTTGTGGTCATTTGGGGAATGTCAAATGAAAAACGTTTTCTTTCTATTTTAATGCATGGGGTGATGACAACGCACATAGATATAATATATTGATGAAACTATTAACTTAGGTCCTTAATTACAGTCTTGGAAAAGTAATTATCAGTGTCACTTTAAATCCATACTTGGTTAACGTTCGCTCTTCAGGTGTCACAGTTCACCTCCAATGTCATTAATCTCTCATACAGAGTGAGTGAGTGAGTTTAGTTTTACGCCGCACTCAGCAATATTCCAGCTATATGGCGGCTCACTCACATAGAGAATACGAAATTGTGTCAATTATTAACCACTAAATACTGACGATGTACCATATTGTTTTCATTCTAATGAAATGTCAGGACGGACTGCTGAAGTGAATGGGATTTTCCCGTACCTCGTTGGCTTTTGTAATGAGGGTCATGGTTGGTTTACTCTTCCACTATTCACACGAATATTAATTACAACATGAAACATATCTTGACATACACAGAACACACATTGTATTTCGGAAGGACAATATGGCATATGTGACTACATCAGTGGACAGCACCCATAAACTCAAGTAGCCAGTCCAATGAGTATTCTATAATGGTATAATACTGGGTTTTGGTAGATTTTATTACCTTTCACATAAAACAAAGCATTTCTTGTCACATTGATGTGGGTGATTACACCACGTTTAACCGGTCTCTTCCCTTCTCTTCTTACACAAGTAACGGCCATGCGGACAGAAAATAGGGTTTATGTAGTTTAAGTGGAAGCATCAGTAGATTTGTGGGTTGTGTTGCTGTCTTATGTATTCTGATGTATTGTAATGAATGCGGTTTACATGATTTGTGGTGCAAGTAACCAACAGCAGCCGTTTTGGTTATTGCAGCACCTGAATGGAAGATCTTATATCGTATTTGCGTGTCACTTGGACCTAGAGAGATCTCTGCACGGACAGTCGGATATACTTTAAGGACGTTATACGTGGCAGAGTATTTCTCCGTTTTTTCACAACCATTTTGTTGGTGCAGGATACCGAACTTGAAACACTTTGAATATGTTGGCGAACCCAGTTATTCCGATTTTCAGAAAAGTAACACACAGAATCTGTTCCTGTTTAGGGCATAAACGGATTTATCGATACTTGTGGATACATACATAAAATAGTTGCCCAATCCCTACTCATATACAGTGCCGACGGAAACTCCATGGAAGAGTATTACCTTATTCTCTTTGAGTGTACTGTACTCATGTACGCTGCCCGCTGGGTATTCTGTGCTTGAGTATTCTGCACTTACAGGACAATAGTGTCGCTTCAGGGCTATGAAGTTGGAGCAGCTGGATTCACTCAAAATATCAGTGCAATGAACTTGGAGCAGGTGGAATAACTAAATATATATTCAAACTTAGTGAACTCTATTCCAACCTTTAGAATCGTAACACATATTTTAGAGCATGAGCTAAATCAGTGATGCGAACAGGAGAGAAAGTACGAGAGATCATTGCAAGAATTTCTGTTTCTTCAAGAAACTAGACACGGTTTTAAACATTGTTTCAGCACGTTCGCCTCATTAAACACGTGCATGTCGTTGTAATCATCTCTCAAACCTGCTCAAGCCTTTCTAGTGTCTGAACAACAACTCGACCAATTAAATGTTCTGGTTAATCGTTACAAAGGGCTGGAGTACCACATATATGAAATAGGGTTGACGACGTATGTAACCTAAGTAACTATAGTAAACCAGTGCCACCTGACTGAAGACGAAAGTATGTATTTGAAGTGAAAGAAATGTCCTAGACCTGAAGAGTTATTTCTATGGAAAGACACAAAGGGGGTTATTGAGTATATTTGATTCGTGTTAGTGGCCCAGCGGTAATTATGGTGTGGAGTACCACTTACAACCGTACAACCGTACTGTAGTTCCCGGACAACGGACGAAAATGGCACTTCACCACTAAGGATACTATCTCATATGTTCTTGTTCTACCACTTAAATGCAGCTATTGGCGGATCTGTTGAGTCCATCGATAATGATTTCGGCGATGGATTGAATAATTTCTCCTGTTCGGCCCATTTACACTTCAGCAGCAAAGACATATGGCACAATGAGGGCTCGAGTGTCTTGATATCCCTTACATTAGAGGAACGAACTTAAACTTGTGATTTATAACATCAGGCATCAGTGAGTGAGTGAGTGAGTTAGAATGTAACGTCACCTCAGCTATATTTCAGCCATATGTCAGGCATCAGGATGAAGGGTCCGTTTGATGATTTCCTTTGGGCACACGGCTGTATGCAACGATAGACACCAAGCTGTCGTCATCTAAACGACTCTTGTTTTATTCAAGACAGTTATGTAAAAACAGCAAGCCTCTAAACAGGGAATTAGATACAAAATGAAGAATGTATTTGTTGGAAATCAATTCTTTTATTAGATACATGGCTCGCCTTGTTTGACTTAGACTTTCGACTGACCCAACATAATTTAATTTGGCATCTACGTCTTATAAACCTTTACTTTCAGACGAAACCTGCCACAACATTGACGTATCACTTTATGGTTGGATTTGTGGATGACTTTGGCAGACACTGTTATCACTCGTCTGTAGCGATCATCACACCAATCAGTACATTGTGCCTCATCAATGTTGCAGACAATGCAAACCATCACATGTTGTGCTCCCGATATCAGATTTATCTGAAACCTGTCCGGCATCTGTGCATTGACAAAACTAGTAATGCATCAGTGCACTATAACTGTCTGTCGGTTGGAGACAAGACTCAAGAAGGAACATTACATTCCAGACAGTATGTTACATTTGGAAAACACTATTGGCAAGAGCTAAAAATAAGACGTTTTAGAGATCATATATTTCCGTAAGAGACTTACCGAAGTCGATCTAGAATTAGCAGTGACATAAGCTTAGGTCTCTGGCAATTTTCCATGTCGCTTTACTAGCTGAATTAAAGCATGTTATGTGGATATGGTACTGTAAAGGATCACACCCTGTGCTGACAGTTATAGTGACGTAGTATACATAGACACAGTGCTCAATACAAAAATTTATATGAACAGCCAGGACCCGGTTGTATCAAAATTTAATGAAGAATTAACGTCCCATTAAACGTTCATTAAGTAATGTGTGATTAAATTCTGTTGTACAAAGATTTTAATGACGTCGTGTTGTCATTAGCGCGTCATTAACTTATGAAGGTTCTGGGGTATCATTAGAGCGGCATTAACTTCCGAAAAGTTAACGTTGAATTGCGTTTGCGCAGCACTGGATCTACCTACAGCTATAAAATTACACAGAAATGTAGAATATTAAATTGCCTATCCCATAGCGTACACTCAAGTGCAAATACTCAGGCTGTTTGAAAAACAGACACTGCAATATGTTATCCCGAATTTTGCTATGCGTTAAAAAAGAGTAAATTCCTCCACCTTTTTTATATTATAACTCAGATCACTTGGAGAGAATTTGCTGTGAATAAGGACACAATATTGTCGTGATGTTTTGTTCACGGAATTATTGAAAACAATGATAGCCAAAACATTTGTGACAAACTTGCACCTAGCCAATGATTATACGGCATTGTTTTGTCAATAAAACAACATAAACAAATTCAATGAACAAGGCCATTCCTTTTTAGATGTGTGCATATACATTACATGAAAAAATAAGTAATTTTTCAATTTTGTCAGTTTTACTTAGGTTTAAAATGCTAAATGTTGATAATGAAATTAGTTTCATGGAAACATATCGGAACGATACTGAAATTATACATTCATACTAAACGTGTAATCCGCAGGACGGTGTGATTGTGTTTACTCTTATTCAACCGACTTTCACCTGAAAGGAAATTGCTTAATATGTACAACAATGTTGACGTATCGTCGCCTGAAAACCAGAGTGGACTAAGTCACAAAAACCTATTTTCGAGAAACTCGATCTTGAAGTTTAGGACAACAATATCTTCTTCACTTTTCAATCGAATTCTTTCAAATTTTGCACATGCATGAGACATGTTAAACAGGATCAGAAGATATCAAATTATATGCTCAATCGATTGAAATAAATAAGAAATTCACGAAAAATGATTGGAGATAGAACACTTGACCTAAGAAAATCGTGATTTTTCACAAAACCAAAGTGTTCTAAGTGTAAAAAAACACAGCTAAAACTCAGCTTTGTTATTATTAAATCGATATTTGATTGTTATTTCCTTTTTACAAGGTTGTATTTTTGTCGTTTAAACTTGTTTTTCTTTCATAAGGACTATATTTAATTAGATAAAGCAGAAATAAGAACAGATTTAAAATGTTCCATTTCCATAATGACAATCACTTCAAAATTGGTAAATCTCAATGTCACGTGATCAAATTGTGCCTGCCCATTGGTCAATTGACAACTTAGAACACTCGAAAATTAACAACATGTGATTTTCATGGAGATAGAACAAAGTTTCTGTTTGAAAAACCACTTTCAAAGCTGGATAGCACTGTAAAAAGTTGCTAAAGTGATAGATTATGCCCTAAAACCTACCCTGAGCATACTAACTCTATTTTGTCAAAAGTGGATTTAGAACACTCTGGTTTTCAGGCGACGGTATCACATCACTACCGATGACCGATTTCTCATGAAAGGGCGGCTTCGTTAATATGGGTGCCCACGATTAAATTGGCATCTCAGATTGTACCCATATGAGGAAACGAGCCCAACTCCTCGGCGTGACGAGCAAACGCTTCAACCAGAAGGCTATCGCACTGTTACCCTTTGTCTGAGCGTTAATGCTGCTAAAAACCCATAAGTTGATAAACTTAATGGCTAAATTTCAAAGGATAATCCTCAGTTGTTTTAAAATGCGATCGGTGTTTGGCTTTACGTCTTTCATTTTTGTGTGGATATGACTTGATCTGTCCGCTCTCTACAAGTTCAAGACAAAATAACAGATGATAAATTACACTTTCATGAGAAGTTAGATTTGCGATTCATATACATCATCCAGGAGATGCCTTATAGTGTTTGGTGGTGTTTATTATTGTTGATGAGCATGTTGTTTTCTTTCATCCCCAAGTGATAGAGCTAACCAAGTTGAACATACACCCCATTCGCTTCCACTTTACTGGTAAATGATACAAGCGGTGCCATGGCAACACGCTGCGTTATGTCATTTGTATTGAGGTGAGGCAAATTGTCGACCTAAACTGCTGTGAATGGGATATATGACAGTAAAATCTACTGAATATGGCATAACAGGGTGATAATGCTGACAACCTGTGGTGCTGTCCACGTACAGCTAGTACTCTGAGGGACCAAATTGTTATCTTTAAATATTCCTTCAGAACAATGACTAAGAGGTAGTCGTGGGTACTCGTTTTAGATTCGTATTTGAAAGTCAGTGTGTAGGAGGAACGCGTGAGTTGGGACATGTTTCACCATTAATTCAAGGTAATGTCAACATTTTTATGAAAAGGAGTTTTCAATCAATATCTGGTTTACCATCTACACGTCACCCCATTACATTTTTCAAATGAGTTTGGAATGAATTATGAAGAGGATGAAACGTTTGAATGTGAAGTTACTAATGTATTCCTGGTAGAATATGTAAACGTATATATAACCTCACATCCATGATATCTGGGATCTTATATTGACTTACAGTTTCATGTCTACGATCAATGTGTCAGTATTGGTCAATGAAGCCCATTTGTCGAGATGATTTATGACTAACATCGTCTGTGCTGGTCTATACGACGAGGTTGCATCTGCAGTTATCAAGCAGCGAGACACCTAACTTAAACACCAAGCACTTGCAATTGTCACATTGATCGAGGAATTGGACAATAACACGGAAACACTTTCTCGCCGTCTGTCTCTGTTCAAACAAGAGTGATATATTGCTGAAATATTGTTAATATACTCTCCGCCCTAAGTAGACATAGGTGGGGTCTTTAGTTCTTACAGTACATGATTGAGGACGCTGAGTAGGTACTCAGGGATCGTATCATTGGCAGAAATGTGCTGGAAATGAGGTGATCTACACATGGGGAGAGACAAATGCCAATGGCAGAATATATTCACTTTTCCATTATTTGTCAAAGMTATCCGATGGGAATGATTCGTGGTACAATTTCTCACGTGTGTGTCAACTATGATTAAATATAGGATACTGTACTGTTAACAATTGGTTGCACCGTCATCAGATAATGCTTGTCAACTAGTTATGCCATCGAAAGCAAGTAACTTTTCTTACATGTCAGTGAGTTCCAAATTACTGGTCTGAATAGCTATAGTTAGTCTTCATGGATCGACAGTTGTGCTACAGATGTATCAAAGGGTTTCTTTAAAATACCCATGATTTAAAAGATTTTTCAGTGAGAAACATCTAATCAACTAATCGATATCACACATAACTATTAGGCCCTTCATCAGGGTCACGGCTGTGTTTTTTTTGTCCACTATCCACAAGGATATTGATTTAAAGATATTACCAAAAGCACCTGTCTTGGCATTCGGTACATTATTTCGAAGGAGAATATGCAAGATATGTCTACAGAAGTAGATACAACCCAAGTAGCAAGCCCGAGTACATCTGCAAAGGTATAATTGAACTGTGCTCAGGATCCTTGTAGCGGTTCACACATGTCAAATAGGGATCTCGGGTGATTGCTCTCTACATTGAGTTTTTATATTGTATCGTCCTCTATAGTTAAAGTATTTTAGATTTAATAACTAGTTTTAAGTATATATCTGTGATAGTCTAGTTGGTTTTACTGTCCTTCGTAGGCAGGTTATTATAATTTATATGTATTTATGGTGAATTCACAACTTGTTCATAGTCACGATGTGGCTGAAATATTGCCGATGTGACTAAACATCTTAACTCACTCACTCACTCACTCACTCACTCACTCTGCATTATGGAGTAAGTGTACTGTATATTTTTTTATGCATATAAGAGGATGGATACACGGATACATATCAAATACTATAAAGAAGACCAAGTGAACAACAAGACATAAATGTTCAGTAGCAAATATGTTTAACACCAAACTCAACGGCTTTTGCAATGACACATCACTCATGCGGATGTTATTTGAAACCTGTAAACAGGGAATTACATTCAAAATGTTGTTTTATAGCTATAGGGGGACAGTCTTTTATAACAGCGTCGCCACGTGTTAGGTGCCAAGTTGACACGAGCAAAACATAATTTAGTTCAACATCTATCACCATTATCGTCCAGACGAATCCACTCACATAATGTTTGTGTCGTTGGATATTTTAATACGATTTTACAGACTCTGATATCACAGGTCTGTAGCGCACGTGACACCAGTCAGTGTCCTGTGACTCTTTGATGCTTCAGACAGTGGAAACTATGCCACTTCCTTCTCCAAATATCGGTTTTAGCTAAAGCTGGTACAAGATATCTGCATAACCAACGATGGGAATGGACCAGTGTTCAACACATGACAGATACAAGAAGTAATAACGTACATTCCAGACATTACATATGAAAACGTTAACTGACGTTAGCTAAATATAACCCATTCTGTAGACCATGTAGTTTCGTAACAGATTGACCAAGACAAGATTTGGTATTAGCAATGACACAAACATTCCATCTGTGACAAATTTCCCTTGTCGCTGAAGTGAAGCACTTTATATGTGCAATGTATTGCTAGGGGTCACTCCCTTTAACGAAAAATGAAGTGTCGCGGTACATGTAGTCGCAGTGCTCAGAGCAGGCACAGATATCATCACTACCTTTAACAACATAACCGGTGTCCAAGCATTTGCTTAAACCGCTATAAGGTATATACTTAAACACTTTGATTCAGCTTCCAAACATAACCCTAAGCGTTTTCAAATACGATCAAACTTGGCATGTTTGCTTTTAACGATGCATTTCACTGGATGTTTGAAGTTATGTAAACAAGAATCTAATAACTCGCACTCACGATGTAACTGAGATGAGTCTTTTATGTGTGGACATTGCTTTGATCCGTCCATCCTCTAAAAGGTCAAGATGAGAGATAATCAATATTTAAGATTTTCAGCTTCATGCAATCGCATGCCTTGATATCGCCTTTCCTACTGCTATACAACATGTTGTCTTTTATGTTTCCCTAGTTCCACAAAGATGGCGATAACTAAGTTGGAGGTCCAACTGAATTTCCATTTTTCAGTTGTTTTTTTCCACTTTATTTTTATTCACTTCACTTGGATACACTTTGTATGAAACAATCTGTGGACATAGTTTTGTAATGAAATAATATAATGGTGGCATGTCACTCTGTTTCAAGTTCCTATGGGGGAAACAGAGCATGTAAAACTGGAGCAATGGCAGATACACTTGGGAATAAGCTATTTCACTGTCACATTCACAGAACATTTTGGAGTATAATCCATTTTCTCTCAAATAAATTCATATTGAAATTGTTTCTAGCAATATATTTCTCAATGTCATATACGACTTTTAGTAACCCTTTATATGTGGTGAAGCTTGGTTCACACCCTTGATATTCATGACAAAAATGTGGCGTTTGGCTTGTATGATCATGTGGTTGAGCAAAGGGTCGCTATTAGCACAAAATAGTATATCTTGAGCTGAGAGTACGATGGTTCTGTGCAGGACACAATTAACAAAATTGGTGAATTCTTTCCAGAATATTCTAATGGTTGGACATTCAATATATATATGATAAATATTTATCTATTTTTCAGTTAACGATGACAGCGGTGTGATTGCAACATGGTGAGCTCAACATGGTGAGGTAAGCTGTAGATATAAACTGCAAACGATGCAAACGACATCTACTGAGGTGACAGTAAAGGAGGAGGAGGAGGAGGATAGTGATGATGACAAACAGTGGTGTAGCCCGGTTACGTGTACAGCTACTACATCTGGTTAGATGTATTTAATACTAATACACTGATGATAAAGGTGTGCTGAAAAAACTACTACATAACAGCATCTAGCGTTCATTTGGGATAACGATACATTAGAACAGTTTAGAGGAAATATTTTGTCTGACAACGTACAATGAATATTAGATAAATCGATTGATTGTGCTTTCGTTAATATTGATGATAGTATAAGCTATATGCCCCAGACACTTTGTTTGGCTTACCTCCCATAACAACAACTAATAAATGGTTTGACTCTGAATGTGAAATATTAAAATCACACCGATGTAGAGGTCTGAATAAGTTTAGGAAATCGAAAGATAAAGAATCATACGATCAATATTGCGCTAAAAGAAACAAATTTAACTCAGTTTGTAAGAAAAAACGCCTCAAGTGTTATAAAGAGAAGCAGCGAGAAATGTAAAACACTATATCTGATTCAAAAGAATCTTGGTATGATCTCAAACACCTGAATACTAGACATGAAGCTCAAAACAATATCGAAATGAACGACTGGCTAGAACACTCTCGGACAATCTTTAACTCTTTACTAAGAGGAAATGACGATGTAACATGTGATAATTTCGAGAATGAAAACCCATCAGCTCCACAATATCCGAATTCAGAGCTTACCGAGGCAATACTTTATTCCCCAATTACTAGTGATGAAATCTTAGATAGCATTAACCAATTGAAATGTAATAAATCACTAGGAATTGATAAAACAATATCTGATTTTTTAAAATATCTCATCGTCCCATACATAGAATTGCTCTTTAATTTGATATTAGAAAATGGTAAGTTCCCCAAATGTTAGGCAGATGGCATAATAGTTCCTATTCATAAATAAGGTAATATAAATAATCCAAATAATAATAATTACAGAGGCATAACACTACTGAGCATATTTAGTAAAACTTTCACTTCTATAGTAAATAAAAGACTTGTAAACTGGGGAGACTCAATCGATAAGATCAGCGAAGGGATATACGACCGTAGATAATATGTTTATACTGCAAAGTATTATTCAAAGGTATTTAAACTCTAAAGGGGGGAAATTCTATGCATTATTTGTAGATTTTTAAAAAGCTTTTGATTCAGTCTAAAGACAAAAACTTTGGCTTTTATATAATATCCACGGTCTCAGTTGTAAAATGAGTAAACTTTTACGCAATATTTATGAAAATATTAAGGCCTGTTTTAAAAGTAATCATATTTTTTTAGAAACATTTGACTTGCAACTTGGTGTAAGACAAGGCTGTATATTAAGCTCCTTTTTCATAAATGAGTTATAGTCTGTTTGCAGTGAAAACGTACCGATGAATTTCAATCTAAATATAAAAGTAAATCGATTAAAGCGAAATTAAGATTGCGAATCCTCATAATTTTAATTGCCAATTAAACATTCAAATCTCAGAATTTTATTCAACTTAGGATAGAGGTTGCTAAACAAACGATCATAGTTTCAAATCGCTATTATTTGTTGTATTACAACGGGGTATGCACAGGTCAGGACGTGTGGGCCGACGTGTGTTGTCGACGTCATGCCCGTTAGATCTGGACCCGGTTTGATTATACTGCTGCTTTTGCGCTGCTGACGGATTTCCAGCTTCGTATAATTTCCTCACTGGGATGAGGGTCAAGAAAGTCTTCTGAGGGTCAAATAGGCTATTGACTGGCTGAACATACTTAGGTTTATCACCTGTCATTTATAAACCATTAGTATCCAGACGAAGCCTGTCACAACATTAATACAGTACTTTCTGTCGTTGGGTCGGTCGATATGACTTTGATAAACGCTGTTATCTCTCGTCTGTGCTGCTCATTACACCAATAGGTGCATTGTGCTTCCTTGATGTCCCAGACAAGGGACATTATGAAATACGTTGTTCCAATAACAGTTTTAGCTTAAACTGGTTCAGTATATATTATTATGCTTGGAAAACACCACATCGATAAATAAATGTAACACGTTTTATTGGATGTATTAGACTGGCCAAAAGTAGTTCGAGTATTAGCACTGACAAGAATGACAAGGGTGACTATTATCCTAACCAAACTGACACATTTCCTTTAGAAAAAATGTTATTGTAAAAGGTCCTCTTCATTTGAGTTTTGGAATTTGCATATTTCGCACAAGGGAGGGTCAAGGTAGTGTTCTACCGCCTCTTGTAAGATATCACCAGCGGTACCTTCATGATGTGATCAAACATTGTCGTCCATGAAGACTAACCTTGCGTTCTGAGGAAGCTCATCCCAGTCTTAAATGTCAGCGATGTATCGTTGTCCAATTAGATTTTGTCTGATCGTCACAAAGCCAAGTTTACAGCCACGGCGCCCTACACCATCAATGAACCCACCCCATGACGGGTGCACGTAATGCACGTGATGATCGCCTTTGACAGAAGGACATGCATCTAAAAATGAATGCATGCTGCGCCCAAAATGTAAAAATAATCAGACACAAACATGTATGTTTAAAATCTGTAAAACCGTGTAGCACTGTATCCTTGAGTATATACGTGTTTCTGGGGGTGCAATTAGGAGATAATCCTATTGTGTTTACATTTTGGAAGTGATTATAATTGGTTGAACGCTGCTAAATGCCATTTAAAACCGAGCGTTCAACCAACTATAATCATTTCCAAAATGTAAACACAACAGGATTATCTCCATTCTACCACGACATATGCACCAGGAATAAAACGCGTTTTAAATATGCACTCATTACCCTTGCGTAGTGGTAATATTCCTAATGAGTGAAAAATATTCCTACGCGCACTTCTAATTGTTTAGTAACAGCCAATCAAAAACGAACATACTTAAATGTCATGGTAGAATAAATAATACCCCTTATTTATGAAGAAGTTGTTTCATTCTGTTTGCCCATATATGGTGTAATTTTAATAACTGTATTTTTTTCACTCGTTAGAGCTTCTGTGGTAAGCAGATATAGTTCTTATGAATTTCAGGACGAGTACAGAAACGTTGTTATCGCCTCACACCCATGAGTTGGACAGAGATCGTGTATGAACAGTCCAGTAATATATTATGCTACGTAGATTTTATTGTATTCCTGAAAGATTATCTAAATGTAATGGCCTGACTGAGATTGTAACTTAACAGCACATAGTCTCAAGCCAACCATTTACTTGTCGGTATCGGTCAATGAAGCCATTTGTAGTTGACATGATTTATTGCTAATATCGTCTGTGTTGGTCAATATGCTGAAGCTGCGTCTACGGTTATCAAGCAGCCAGACACATAACTTCAGCACAAAGAACGTACAATTGTCGCATTGATCTGGTGATAAGACTGTAACACGGAAACACTTTCTCGCCGTCTGTCCTTATTCAAGCAAGAGCGGTACATTTCTGAAATATGGTTTATATGGAACAACAGTGAACTACTAAAAGTCCTTGATTCAGGTAACCGCCTCCGTGGTGTAGTGGTTAGAGCGTCCGCCCGGAGAGCGGAAGGTCGCGG
>VKKT01004183.1:28607-39637 GCA_008038995.1 Haliotis laevigata | reverse complement strand
ATTATGCAAGCTGCTGAATATGTTTGTGTACCGATAGCGTTATATATATTATATATATACGCTAAAGGTTGCCATCCAGTTTTGTAATATAGCTTTGACGGGAGGGGAGTTTGGTTCACCTTTTTTCTCGTAACTGCTTTCGGGCGTCAGTGGAATCTGCTTGTTAGTCCTGTATTTGCCGTTTCATGTTATCCTTAGGAATGTGAAGTCGGACTTGCTCGTTGTTTTAAAAGAAAACGATAGTACAAACACAATCACGACATAATTATAATGGATTTGTTGTAATTGCCATATGTTTCAGGCATGTATTGTTGTCTTATAGTCTTTAAGAAGATGATAAATAACGTTCAGGTGTGGTACACCCTTTATAGTTTAGTTTTCCGCCGCTTTTAGCAATATTCCAGCAATATCACGGCACAGAAAACCAGAAACGGTCCGTGAAATACATGTGTACATGTACACTTTAATAAGAGTGAGTAAGTTTAGTTTTACGCCGCTTTTAGCAATATTCCAGCAATATCACGGCGGAGGACACCAGAAATGGGCTTCACACATTGTACCCATNNNGGGAATCGAACCCGGGTTTTCGGAGTAATGGGCAAACGCCTTAACCACTAGGCTACTCCACTGACCTTAAACGATACGTACAACTGTGATTGATTCCAACATAAATCAGTGAACAACGTTGGTTCAAGACTGTAGATAGAGGCGCATCTAATGTGTCAGTTGTTGGTGTAAGAAATCCTAATTTTCGAAATGTAACATATGTATATGCAGTAAACAATACCAATTACATTTTGAATAATTGATAAAACATATTCCAGAGAGACAATAAGCACCAGGTTTATAATCAGTTTGCTATAATAATATAGTATAGTATGATGCTATAACTGGATTAATACTGTTATAACAACATTGGATGTTCGATGTATGGAATCCTGGAAGGGACATTTCGCGTTGTGTTCTCTTTTTTAACATATCTAAGATGGGGCGGCAATGTGACAACGCCATATTTTGAATATGTCGCAATGTCGCTGTTTGGGCGAAAAACATTTTTTATTCAAAGCGCGACAATGCGAAAGCGCGAGAAACGTTTCATTTGCGGCAAATGCTGGAGCGACACTGTTTCAAAGATCGATACAAAATCAATACCCCAACTAGAATACACCTCACAGCTGTGTGAGACGTAATCGCTGTTCATTGAGGAGAACTGACCCGCTCTGGTAAGGATCATTATATCACACTGTTGAATGTAATCATTTGTACATCATTATATATCATTACATATATTTTGTTTTATTTTCTGTGAGGCAATTAGGTACTGACAGTGGTTGTGTAGATAGCGTTTTGTTTACTACAGCGTTGCAGGGTGCAGGTGTATTACCTGCCTGCCTTAGGATCTGATGTATGGAGCATTTCGACGTAATAACGCGTCCTTTAAGATGTCTTGAACTTGCGGGAATAATAAAACTGACCTCCCTAGTGGCTATGAGGTAGCCTAGTGGTTAAGGCGTTCGACCAGGGTTCGATTCTTCACATGGGTACAATGTGCGTAGCCCATTTCGAGTGTCCCCAGCCGTGATATTGGTAGAATATTGCTAAAAGCGGCGTACAGCTAAAACCGGTGTACAGCTAAACTCACTGACTCATGTTAAAGTCATGTATAGTTTTACACCGCACTCAGCAATATTCCAGCTATATGGCGGTGGGATGTAAATAAAAGATAAAAGAGTCTGGACCAGACAATCCAGTGATCAACACCATGAGCATCGTGCTGTGCAAGTGGGAACCGATGACATGTGTCATCCAAGTCAGCGAGCCTGACTACCCGATCCCGTTAGTCGCCTCTTACGACAAGCATGGGTTACTGAAGGACTGTTCTAACCGGGACCTTCGCGGGTAGGGCGGTTTCTAATAACGAGAAATAGATGAATAATGCGGACCGTGATAGTTGTGTAAGTATTGACGTAGAAAGTTGTCTTGGCTTTCATGTACAATGGGGAACTAGGTAGATTTCTGCTATCAGTCAATATTGATAAGAAGACGATTTACTTTTAGCATTTAACTTGTACATGTACGGCTTAAAACAAATGTTCTCGTTGCTATAACGGCAGATCATGACAGATACAGAAGTGAACACTCACGTTTATGCTTGGTTCAGTCATGTCCACAGCTGTGAGATAGCAGTAGTATGCATTGATCATCTTTGAAAGCCACTAGTTTGTGTCAACTGCAAAGAATAAACACTGAAAGATCGTTACATTCAAAAGTGAAGTGATACCTTGTTAAGTTTTTCCTTCCCCGACAAGTTTTTACAATTTACCATAAATCATTACGCAATTATAACCTGTTTTTAGTCACGATATGGCTGAAATATTGCCGATGTGACTTAAAATCTTAACTCGCTCACTCACTTGTTAAGTTCTAAAGGCACATATTACCAGCGTCTACAACGACATTCTTTCAACAGCTACGTATTTCGAAACCAGTCTTATAATTGATAATACACTTGAACATATTACCACAAATGGGATACCAGTGAAGATCTGGGTTAGAATTGATTTTCAGCAACTCATGCTTGTCGTAAGTGGTTGTCAGCCTCGCTGATATTTTTATATTTTTTTAAATTACCACTATTTGGTTACATTTCCATCTATTTAAAAACAACAATACATATATGTGGGTCTCTCTCTCTCACACACACACACACGCACACACACACTCACACACGCACGCACGCACACAAGCACGCATACACGCACACATTTACAGATAACGGACATCCATACATAATTACATTATTGAAGCACTCTCCTCATTTTTGTTGGTGCTATCTGTTGGCATTTACAGACTATTCTCTATAGAAATATCGTTGATCATTGTATACTTGTATCTCAGCATAACTGTATATGTGTATCTCACATATTGACTACATTGTACTGTACCTGTTAATAGCAGGTTCTTGCGTCACGTAAATTCATAATAATTGTTCTACTTTGTAAATTGCTCTAGTGCTCTATGTGGTGGTTATTGAATATATCACCTGTATGAAATCAGAAATATATCACCTATTGTATTTGATTGGCCAGTTGAGCCCGTATCGACCACATAGAGCACATGTAGGGATATTATCCGTTGGGTGTGCACGTCAAACCTGGCACCCCAGGCATGGTCCAGCCGACGGAATGGACGACAGCAATACTCAAGACAAGTATGTACATCCTGCAGAGGATGCCATTAAGACGTGCTGCATGTGTGGCCACACAAGAAACTGATCTGCACGCCCGACATTAATTTTACGGTTATGAGAGAGTGAGTTGGCTTTTTACGCCGCTTTTAGCAATTTTCCAGCAATATCACGGCGGGGGACACCAGAAATGTGCTTCACACACTGTGCCCATGTGTGGAATCGAAAACGGGTCTTCGGCGTGACAAGCGAACGCTTTAACAACTATACGGTTACAGATATAAACCGTCATAACATATCGATGTCATTTTATCAGTCTTTGATTATTTTCAGTCTTTTTCTAATTTTCCACAGGGAATCTCAAAGCAATTTCAACTCAACAACTACCATTGTGAAAGTTCCTAGACGATCTGGATTAGAACTGGTCATCAACAACCCATACTTGTTGTAAGGGGTGACTAACTGGATGGGGTGGTCAGGCTCGACTTGGTAGACACGTGTCACCGTGTCCCACTTGTTTATATCGGTGCTCACAATGTCAATCCCTGGACTGTCGATGTATAGCCGTCACAAACTGGAATATTGCCAAGTCTGGCGTTAAACAACAAACAAAACACAACAAACAAACTAACCTGAGATGTGTTTACTTCGGCATCAGTCTGGAATACTGCGAATGAAATATATGTTGTTTCCTGTCGTTGGACTGGCGGTGATCTTCATAACGTTTGGTGTTCAATTCACTGGAAGGACGCAGTACTTGGGAAAATATATTTCAAGGTGAGCTGTCTCTATGTTTACAGCATGAATCTTTTTCTTAGTCGCAACAGCTAGACCAAGCACTTGCTATCACTGCCTGCTGAATGCATGAATAGTCTCCTTTCCGTAATGCTGGGTGTCACTTGTTTGATAACCCCACGGTATTAGCATCTGGGGCGGTGGGGTAGCCTAGTGGCTAAAGCGTTGGCTCGTCACGCCGAAGACCCGGGTTCGAATCCCCACATGGGTACAATGTGAGAAGCCAGTTTCTGGTGTCCCCCACCGTGATGTTGCTGGAATATTGATAAAAGCAAAACTAAGTCAGTGAGTCAGTATTAGCATCTACACCGAACCGTCGCAACCGTTGGAATAATGAAGTTAGTGGATTACAAATCGTTCCTGTTCATTATACCAGCTTCTAAAGGCCACTCAAAGAAGGGGCTATCTCCCATTCTTCAGACAGTCATTCTTCAGACAGCTTAAAACAACAACATTTACCGTTTAGTGCCACAGCACTCGAGAAAGTTGTTACCTTTGGAGCCCAGTTACATATTTCAATTAAGAAAGAGAACACAACCACATTGACATATGTATGTATATAATCTATTCATATGATGTCATCATGTTGTCATGAATAACATGTAATGAAATGTTCATTCATTGCATGTTCATCTCTATTCATATATGTCAATTACAATTAGGTGGTCAATTTTATTCTTTTTTTTGTAGAGATCTCGAAATCATTTGATTCGGTAAATAGAAAAAACTATGGAATCTTTCACGAATGCATGGTTTGAGTAAGAAAATGAATAAACATGTACGTCTAGTGTTATGGTTCATGGTGAATGTGGTAGATTCCCGATGCACATATCTTCTCAAGTTAAGGCTATCAAGTACTGGTTAAGATTGTTGAACATGTCTGCACATAGATTGGGGTCTTCCCACTTACCCAACTCATATTGTTTCAGTAGAAGAAATCACTGGAGTGTGATAATCCCCTTTAATCCCTTATTTTGTTCCCTGTGAAACAGTATTCGGGACCAAATGTGATTTAAACATATATATTTCAAAAGAAAGGAACCGGATTCGTAAACAAGCATACGCGTATATCAATACCACTCCGGGATACAATGGAAGGAAGAGTAAACACGTCATGATGAATGTACAATGTGAATGATATATAAATGTTGCAAAAACGAGAAATAACGCCAATCATTGTTAAACAGTATATGTCATATGAAGAAATTATTTTGGATAAATTCTGCTTGTTAAATTTATAAACGAGTGCACTGAAATTAAAAGTACTTTGTTTCCTATCGAGGAACAGCTTTGGTTTCCAAACAAAATCCTTAAGCTTAAAAAGTACATAATTTGGCGTATATCGTTGTAAAGAGTACATGAGAAGAATTAATCAGCAGAGTCTTCATAGTTTCTTTGAGATGCATTTTAGAAGTTGGGAAGTACAACATAGAACAAACTTTGTGGATAACTCTATGTTCATCCGGTAATGAATTCCATAATTTAACAGTATCCGGGACCAAATGGGATAAAAATATCAACTATTTTTTACTCAATATTTATCTTTATTTATTGATTTTATATATGTTCAGTCAATTAAAATTCAATTTGTAGCAAATGATATGAATATAATTCACTCAGATCAAATAGAATTGTTAGCAAGTGGTGTGATTATCAGTTTATCTTGTGAAATATGCTCACCGGTGGTCATGCGATTGCTCTGATTGGCCCTGATTCGACTGCTGGGTGAAGGTATGTCACAGCAAAAGCAGGGTGAACAAATGGGTTATTCCCACTTGTCCGGCAGGCTGAGGGGTTGTGCAAAGTTTGTTGATCCCTATGAAAAAAGATCCCCCCTCGTCCATCCGGCTAGGGGATTAGTGAACACCGCTCACCATATCCGGCAAGCGAATATGGCTGAAGTGTTTATCCTACCAACATGATGAGGAGAATATAGTTCACATGTCATGATTTTGACACCTAGTGAACATACTAATTGTGTTTAATTTACTCTTAATTCAATTGCACAATCACTGACCCGTAGCTGTTGATCTCTTTTAATCCCCCCAGTAAGTTGGGTAAGTGGGAATGAGCCCATACATTTCCAAAAATGTGTTACAGTATGGTGATAGTTTATGACAGTAATCGAAAACGTAACTGAGTAAAGGATATAAAAACATTGCTTTTTAATACTGGTTTTGGTAACGCATGGTATGACCAAAACGTTATCCACGACCCTAGTTGTATCAGGTCAAGAATTTTAATTCACCTGGAAAGTATGGGTGTAACGATGCGTCGAACTATCGATGGATTGCAATTGTTGAGTCTCCGATAGCAATTAATCGATCGTAGAAGCGAAAAACTATCGATGCATCGATAGTGTATGTGACTTCCGTTGATAAATGCGCAGCGCAAAACACAGGAAGTACCAGAATCGTTCACTTTGATTTAGACTTATCCGCCCCTGTTACCTCTTAAACAAACTTGATCTGGCTTTGAAGTTTCTTGTCAGTTATCAAACTACACTGAGACCACTTCAGCGTGTTAGTATTTCATATAAGTTATATATTCATTTGGGAAATGACTTTAAATGAGACAATTCTAGGAGAAAAGACCTATTGCAACATTATTGCAATAGCTGGTCGCAAAAGACTATCGCTATTGCATTAGTTGGTTGCAATAGACTATCGCTATGGCAATAGTTGTTGCTCCATCAATAGTCACCCTTACAACACACTCATATGTTTTCTTTTTGTTCTCTAAAGGACAGAGATAAATAGAAGATGTGAAGGGTGCTGGCAAAACAAGAAGACCCAAGGTAGCATGGAGTTCCTGGAGGACCTACTGCTCGACAAAGTAACCTACGATATCAATCATCTTCCCTCAGAGACCGCCTCCAGGGTTTATCTGGATAGTAAAGCCACCATCAAGTTGGGAGATATGTTCACAATCACAGTTCGCCTGTATGACGGTTACAATAGGCCGCTGAAGCGCGGAGGCGACGTCCTGGCGATAAGGATGCGGAACTACACCAACGGAGCAGGTTCGGTTGGTCACGTTGTCGACCACCATAACGGAAGCTATACCGGCATCCTCCGCGCATCGTGGACCGGAAGTGTGAAAATATCGGTGTGGATACTGTACCCTCGGGAAGCTCTGTCGATGTATCTTAAACACATGGGTCCTTTCAGTCCTAGGAAAACCATCATGTGTGTATTCAAGAACAAAAACGTTGCGACCGAGACACGTGGTTTTCCCTCCGTCGATGCATTCAGACAGTTACCATACTGTAACATGACAACGGAGAACTACGGGCTGGCTTGGTACTGCGGAAAACCGAACAACCCTTTAGTCTGCCATGACTGGGTACAGTTCAGATACAAAGTAAACAAAGAACGCGAGTGGACGAATAAAGAAAAAGAGACGTTCTATGTGAGGTATGTTGGCATCTCGCATCTCTCATTGCAAACAGGAACGATGGACTTAAATTGAATTAGGGCTGGCTATCGATATAGATAATGGAGATTGACAATCTTTAACCCACAGTCCCTGAACCGCATTATTTTTGCTCTTCTGCCCGACACTTCCCGCAATGCTAAAACCCTCAATGAAGCAAATCTAGATTTCCTCAGGGATTTCCCATCTCACTGGGGATCCTTTTCAATTTAAAAGACTTATTTGTTTCTATCAAATGTATATATTCAGAGACTAAGCCACAAACTGCAGTTTATGATTCTGATTGTCTTTTCATAATTTCAGTGCTATGCAGGTACGGAGAATACGAGATACAATATCGGTTATAATCTCCGGACGACCGGGTGAGATATTCTTCTTACTGTCCTATTCCATTGGTTGATCCTACCATCCATATACAATCACGATATGCGCCATGCCAGGAAAAGCAGCAATTTCCATGCTCACGCAAGTGAGTGAGTGAGTATGGTTTTACGCCGACTTTAGCAATATCCCAGCAATATCACGGCGGGGGACACCAGAAATGGGCTTCACACATTGTACCTATTTGGGGAATCGAATTTGGGTCTTCCGCGTGATGAGCGAACGCTTTAACCCCTCGGCTAACCCACTACCCTATGTTCAACCAAAGAAAAAAATACAGTATATTGCTCAAGTCCAACTAGGGTTTTCATTGGACATCATTTTTGGCACTGATGCATATTTCAAGAATGATCCCCAAATCCCTTGTCAGCTACAAGGCAGGCTTTGGCGACGTTGTACGTCTGGTGATGATGTAGCGTTTGGAATGGCCTCGTTATGTAATTACATAAGGCCATATTTGAGTAAAGCATGTTGCCACAGATTACTAATGGGCTCAGTTCAAAGGGCATTAATACTGTATTGGACTGTGGCAAGTGTGAGAAAATCTGCGGAGAAAAGCCCATTAAAGCGAAATACATGCATTGCAAAAACATCGTTTTAACATCTGTTTGGTTCTGATACTTGTTCTGCTCTTATATTGAGAGAGCTTCACAAAGTCTGAATGTGAAAATATTACCCACTCTGTGGTTAAATAATGGATTAAATTAGTCAGAATGGGTTTAAACAGATATCCATATGAATGTTATAAAATGCTAAAAAAACTCGGGTAAAATTAACTGGGTTTCAGATATCCGGTTTTTAGTGTTTGCCTTTAGGTATTCACACGTATGGTTATGCCAAACCTTTTGTGAATGAAAAATTAGTGGATATGTATGTCCAGAAATGGCACGCAATGTACAAGCTACACAATGAAAGTAATTATAATCTTGTAAAATTAGGATTTTACCCCGAAGCGTATATGCTTCTTGCAGTTTGCGTAGGGTTGAAACTTCTTGGTTGCCTTTCCTTGGCCATTGTAAAACACTTTTTGTCGGGAACACATCCATGCTACTATTCACATAATTATCAGTGACAAAATTCCATATCACAATAACGTTTGCCTCTGAGTACACGCATCCACATACGTACGCACGTACGTACGCACATGCACACTTACATAAATGCACACAGACACGGACACACACATCAAACCATCTGTCCATCCATAGCAATTCATCCATCCATCCATCCATGCATTCCAGTTACCATCACGAACGTTGACATACGTTTGCTTGTATTCCCCATGTTACCACGCCCTGTCCTGTGTTACAGACTCTGCAATGACGGGAACAGCAGTGACATCATGCGGTAGGACAGACTTCACAGACACGTGGACCCAAACCTACACTTCCGGCTTCTTCTACCGGAGGAAGTGGCACAGAACGTCCTGCATAGTGACCATTGATGACCACACATTGCGGAGATGTCTTTCCAACCGGCGCCTCCACATACTAGGGGATTCTACTTCCCGTCAGTTCTTCTCCGATCTCTACCAGAGGCTAAATATGACAATGGTCACCGTAAAATGGACAGTCGCAAGGTGGCACCGTTACACCGAGGCTCAAAACAGGGACATGATGTTCAGAATGAGCTGGGCTCCTCACGAACTGCCCTTGTACTACGAAGGCAATAGAGCCTCTGCGAGGCCTTTGTTTGTTAACATCGATGACATACCCAGCGGCTCAAACGATTTAGTCATCGTACATATTTATGCGCATTTCCGGTTTCACCATCCTCGTGTGTTCAGGGAGAGTATCCGTCGCGCTGCGCAGTCAGTCCGGAAGCTGCTGCAGCGGTCCCCAAGAGCCGTAGTGGGAATCAAAGGCACACACTATTTCCGCTTCCCCTCCGACACCATCCACTCTGGGTTCGGTCTGGTGTTCGATGCTATAATACGCGAAGAGTTCAGAGATATGTACTCGAGAGTGATCCTGATAAATGTGTGGGACCTTATCTTGGCCTCTGACATTCTCATACTACACCCGCCTGCCTGGATGGTTCAGATCCTTGTTGACAACTTCTTGGGCTATGCGTGTTCTCAATAGACATACCAGAGAATTAGGAGATAAACATACTGTGTTGGAAAATTAGAGGTATATAACGAAATTATTATAGCTGTATTTGGTTACTTAAACCTCACGCTACGCTTTCAGTTTTAAATCAAATTTAGAGCTATTACAATTTCGTTATATACCTCCGATTTTCCAACGCAGTATGTTTATCTCCGTTCTACCATAACAGTGTTTATTAAGATTTGAAATAAATACATACTGTGCTGGAAAATAAGAGGTATATAACGTGGTTATATACGTCTGAATTACTTAATTAACCAACCACAATCCATAATTTACTGGAGTCATGTGAGAATGGAAATTGGCTTCACACATTGTACCCTTGTGGGGAATCGAACCGGGTTCTTCGGCGTAGCCACACGGCTACCCACCACCCCAATAGACATATTTTCAATGTCATTCATCGCACAAACGTACAGCCAAGATGGACGAAGATCAAATGTAAAGGGAGACAACCCTTGTGAAAACATGTCAGTGGTTGTTGTGAAATCCAAGATGGCTGCGCAAGTTATGAACCGTGAACGCATGCCTGATAAGTTTTATCCTATTACAATGAAGATGCTAGATTCTGGATAGTTAATATTGTTATCAAGCGTACAAACTATCATTTAAATAGTTACACAGTTCACTATTTGTTACGAGGGAGGAGTGCAGAGAAAGGAACAGCCAGGTGTCCGAGAAGCACGAGCACAAGTGCCGACAAAGTCATTGATTCATTAACCTGTACTGTGCCGTCTCAATCCTTTCTCGCACACCTGGCTGTTCCTCTCTTTGCACTCCTCGCTCGTAACAAATAGTGAACTGTGTAAATATTTAAATGATAGTTTGTTAAACAACTTTTTTTATTATTAGGATATAAGTTCTGCAAAAAACTCACGGAGTTGGTCTTATGTTTTGATTATGATCAGCGTTTCATTGAGTATTATATGTTTATTAGTTTTCGAGTGAGATTGAAATTCATCGGTCAGCTTTTGAGCCAAACGGACTATAAAGGCACCTACACCAATACAACAGTTGCTACAACCACCGCCACTATAAATATTAATCCTATTACTGCGGCGGCGCCTGCAACTACTTCTACTACTACTACTTCTACTACTACTACTACTACTACTACTACT
>VKKT01004183.1:0-10142 GCA_008038995.1 Haliotis laevigata | reverse complement strand
CGCCTCAATGACATTAGACCAAGGCCGACAACTGCGGACCAACTACGCACAGCGTTCCTGAGAGTGCGGGCTCGGATTCCTATGGCCTATGTGAATCGCCTCGTGCACTATATGATCAGGAGGTGTGCTGCAGTTTTGAATGCAAACGGYGGTCACACCCGATATTGACTTCGGTTCCTTCCAGTGAYGTCATCGGTGAATAGGATGTGACAAACAACACTAAATGCCTTAATAAACAAATGTTTCTGTTATCTTTTCATTGTGTCCTTGTGTCTATCTTTTAACCATAGAATGATCCATTCCACCAGTTACTATCCCATCTACATACGACGTTTCTTTTGCCATTCAGTATATAAAAGAAATACAAATGTTATTAGTAGTTTTGACTACATGACGAAAATTACCGATCGTATTGGGTGAACCGGTTTGCGAAAAGTCTCAGATCAGTGTCTATAAATCCAGCGGAAGGTGCTTGATAGTGAATGTTTTGAACAGGAACCATGATGATGGGCAAGTGTATAAGTAACCATTCAATCCCTCAATGTACAAACTATCCCCACAGGAACAACAATTCACCAAATGCCTTTAGTTTGTAACTCTTTTAAATAGTTTATCAATATTTTAGCTTTCAATACATTAGTGCCTAAGCCGTAATGCGTCCCGTCAAAACTCCTCACGCCAATCGTCATATTATAGGTGGGCATTATAGGGATTCCATGTGGCCTCAGCAGTTTCGTCATTCTTTCGTTAAAAGCTAATACTTGCAGTTTGTTTTGACTACTGGACCTTTTCATTTGGCCAGGTGCGTCGGTGTGCACCCACAGAAGCTTCGGCCACGGATGTTTAGTCATAAAATCAAGTACAGGTTTGAGGTAATGATTGTATATTGAATTCGAGTCCATTCCCACGTGTAATCCTATCCCTACCACAAAATATGATCTCTTCTTTCGGGGGGCGTCAAAGAAAGCTTTATGGAACTGTTTTGAATACTGAAACTTGTAGTAAGCATTAAACCTGAGTAGAACCCGACCCCGACAAAACTCTGACGTTGTCCGAGGAACCTTTCTCCGACATAGTTCCACTCCAAACATGTTCGAGCCAGAGCAACGTTTCTTGATTTCTGAAACACAGACAATGTCAACTAAGACATACAGAACAGTATGACAGCCAGCGTTCCGAAAAGTCATCGTGTCCTTACGACAGTTGTACGTCGTTAAAGTACGGAAGCTGTACAGATGTAACAGTACGGATTAGTTGTCATTGTTTACTGAGTGTTCTAATGTTGACGATGCTTGCTGTGAATTTATGAACGTTTTAACGATTATACTAAACAATGTAGATGAATTCCTTTTGGAATTGTGATGATAAGACCTTATGACAAACCATGGCACGAATCAAGTATTCAGCGTGAAAGTAGGAAGCGGGATCGACTGAGGAAAACAGCTAAGAGTACACAGAAGGAAGCTGATGTTTTGCAATACAAAAACAACAACAGCGTAATAAAGTTAATGACATGAAATGCTATGCAAAACAACATTTTTTCTTAATTAAATCTTGACGAATTTTTATTCGAACTTTATAGTGAAAATAGATCATCAAATTGGAATATGTTACGCAGTTTGATCAAGATATCAGGTTCTGCTTCCTCCAATCCCGCTTTGAAAAGAAATGCAGATGAAGATTGTCCATCAGCTTTTTTTCAGATTTTGATAAAGCTAATATGTTAAATTAAAAGTTTGAGTCTATATCTAATCTAAATGGTGCAGATACCACTTGTTTACCACAGAGTAACAGGCGTAACGATACGGTATTAGAAAACATTAACATCGAAGTTAAAGTTATCATTAAATGTCTATCTCTAAAGAAAGCTGCTGTGCCAGACCAGATTAGTCACCACTTACTCAGAAGACGTGTTTCTTCCATAAGTCCAGCCCTGTGCATATTATTTAATATGTCACTAAATTTTTGTGTGTGTATCCTAGCCAGCGGAAGCATGAATGCCCTTATTCAAGAAAGGTGATCATTCGGTTGAATAAAATTATCGCATAAATTCCCAGTTCTGCTGGGAAGTTGTTTGAAAGAGGTGTGTTTAAGCATGTTTATTTGTGTCTAATGATCAGTTATATAAACACCAGTGTGGCTTCGGAGAAGCCATTCTACTGTACATCAACTCGTAGAAATTTGTCATCAGATTTGTACATCACTTGATAACAAAGAATACTATTGTATAGTCTTTTGCGATGTATCAAAAGCCTTAAATAGAGTTTGGCACAAAGGGCTTATGCTTAAATTAGAGATGTATGGAGTACATGGAAAGCTCTTGGATTGGTTTAATAGTTATGCAAGTGCAATCAATCAGTTTTTGTTAATGGGTTGTTATCCAAGCCCATGGTCTTGAAAGCAGGAGTTCCCCAGGGTTCAGTTTTAGGCCCATTTCTTTTTATTGTGTATGTAAATGAGATAGCCGATAAACTACATTGTATACCTCGGCTTACTTCATTGGGAACTTTTTCAAAGGAAAAACAATTGATGGAAAATCATGAATGAAAATCTAGAATTACTATGCAAAGGACTGGTTAATTTCTTACAATCAGGAAAAAACCTGAAGCTATGTTATTTACTTTGAAAGATGGCCGAAAAGGCATTAATATGAATTTTTATTGCTGCAATATCAAAAATAGTTACTGTTGCTTTTCATAAACATTTGGTTTTAACCTTCTCGTCAAATGGCATCATCATAGAGAAAACATTGTCAAAAAGACATCTAATATGATAGGAGCATTTCGGAAATTAAAGTTTCTACTTTAGCGAAAATATATACTGTATGTATAAGGACACATTTTGAGTACGCATGAGATATGGGATGGATGGTTGATTAAACAAGCCAACAGATTAGAAAAACTCCTACTTGAAGCAGCTCGCATAGTTACTGGTCTTGCAAGATATGCATCTTCCAGTTCATTGTATTATGAACCGGGATGGGATTTACTTTCTGAGAGAAGGAAAAGATGCAAATGATCATTATTTCATAAATCAAAAAGGTCTTGCAACAGTTTTTCTTCAGGATTTACTCGCACCTGTATTAGGCATCCGGACATGTTATGAATTCAGAAACTCAGATCATTTTAGCCAACCATGTACAAGACTGAGACACTCAGCATCATCTTTTATTCCATCGGCAGTTAAAATGTTGAATAATATTCCCTTAGCTAGTAGAAATTGCGACTCTGTTGCAGTACTTAAAACTTATATCCACGTGAAAGAAAAATGTGCACCTGTATATTATGGAATAACGATGTTAGATGTTTTGCACGCTAGATTAAGATATATGATAAGTACACTTAATTGTGATTTATTTAGAATATGACGCATCATGTCAATGTGGTCATGGATGTGAGGATGTGAAAATGTTTTTCATTGCTTCCTTGAATGCCCATTGCATATTATTTAAAGACATAAACTCTTAAAATCTTTCGAAAATAGTGTTAAAAATTAATAGAACAGTACACCGAATGATATTAATCGTATCTTACATGGCAAGGCAGGTCTCTCAATTACGGAAAATCAGAATGTTTTCAAATCTGTACATATCTATATCTCTGAAACAAACTTTTTTCTCAGCTAACATCTGTTGTACATATCCTAGCCTATGTCTGTCACTTGTGTACATTGTTGTAAGATAAATTGCGTAATTATTGTGAGAGGGCTTTTCTAAGTTTCGAAAGCTTGTGCCCAATCCTATTCTTGCATGGATAAAATATATTTCAATTAAAAATCATAGATGCGATGATTCCAGAGTGAGTGAGTGGGTATTGAGTGAGTGAGGTAATGCGTGCGCGCATGCGTGAGTGAGTGAGTTGTATGCTTAATCATTTCCTGAGGTATTTACAGTATTTCCAGTTCATTCCTTATAATTGTTATCGGATCCTGCAATGTTTCTAAGTTTACTCGGGTTGGAAATACGAATATTTCCTTAGGTAGGGAAACATTTGTAAATGTTTACATTTTCATATGTTTTTATGCCTTAGAAACTTATGCATCATTCTATATTATGTATTTGAACACAAAATATATATTAACATTACCAGTACTAAAATAAATGAGCACAGAGTTTTAAACTATGTGAAATACTTTGTTCCCATTGTGATCTTCTATCATGACATACATTATTCATTATTTACCGCTTGCAAAGTCTTTATGGGAATTTAATCAGAGTCGATGAAATCAAGCATGTCATGAAATTTCGCATGCAGTGTTATAGTCGTTACGTGATCAATCCCACTTTCGTATTTAATACAATAAAAATGCCCTACACAAATAAATTTAGATACTATAAGCTGTATGCTTCTTTCGAGGGTAATACGGTCTGATGTACGCATCTTTGTAGCAGTGTTACCCGAGCCGGTAGGCGATGCGTACATCAGATCGTTATACCAGAGGAGAAGGTTACAACGTATTTATCTTACCACCATGTTAAATTTTGAATATCGATAAGCTTGCTACCTACAAAATGAGATGTAAAGAAAATGGCGTCTGCCTCTCGACTGGATTTTGAAAATCAGTGAAACATATTCTGACAAGCTTAAAACTGCTTTGAAAATGGTTAATTATGTTTACGTTGAGTGTGCAAATGATGCAATGTTAAAAATAGTTTAAATAAAGTAGGGATAGTCGGTAAAATAAATGTGTACATAGTGAACTCAAAAATAGCTAATCGAACGGTTTCCCAACTCCGTGCACTACATGCGTCATATTATGACGTCATACGATTGTAAGCGATACAGCTTCTCGGCGGAGAGTTTGGCGGTTACCGTGGCAGCGGGTAATATTTTTTCCCAGTTGTCACCCTCCTGAGATGGTTGACACGGAAACTTGTTAAATCGTCATTGACAAATAAAATTAAAGTATCTTACATCAAGGTAACATACAATGTTATTGATTATCTGAATATCAGTGTTTTGTAATACACGTTTAACATAGTTTGGGATTCAAACAGTATAAGGCATCAAACGCGTTAAAAATATTGGGCGAGACTTAAATTCGGTATATAGAGTAGTCACCATGCGGATAGCTTTCAGATAGATTAAGTGCTCGAATCTAATATAAAGTATGATACTAATAATTATGCTAACGAGCGCTTTAACCACTGGGCCACCCTACCGCACCCATACAACAGAGATTGTCAACAAAAGGATAGACATATAACTGGAAAATGACGGAACGGATGTCAAACAAATCACCAGGATGTGATAGCATGACATCAGAATTCTTTAAACATTCGTCAGACCTTATCGTATCATACCTAGAACTACTATTTAATATTATGTTGGAAAATTATCACATTGTTGCACGATTGGTATCATTGTTCCAATTCATAAACATGGGGATGCAAATAACCCAAATAACTATAGAGGATTAACATTACTTAGTATATTTAGTAAAGTTTTCAATTTTATAGTTAATAACATACTTGTAAGCTGGGGAGATACAATGGATAAGATAAATGAATCGCAAGCTGGATTTAGACATGAATATGCCACTGTTGACGTGTTTATATTGCAGAGTACAATACAAAGACATCTGAATTCAAAAGGAGAAGCGTTTTCTATGTCCTATTTGTAAATTTTGCGAAGATTTTTGATTCTGTTCAGCGAAACGAACTTTGGTCTCTATTTCAATGTCATGGTCTTAGAAACAAACTGAGGAAACTCTAATATGTATGAGAACGTGAAGGCATGTGTCAAAAATAATCAACAATTTTCAGAAATGTTTGAATTACAACTTGGAGTAAGGCAAGCATGTATACTTAGTCCGTTCCTGTTTTCATTCTTCATCAACGAGCTTGCTGTTCAAATCAAAACTAATCGTTCAAGTGGGATACAACTCCATACAATAGTCAAATTTGTCCTGTTTTTCGCAGAGGCGACGTTGTCTTGTTTTCAAGCACCATTAGTGGCCTCCAGAATCAAATTCATGAACTTGAACATTACTGCGATAAATGGAAATTAACAGTTACTGTAGAGAAAACAAAAATCGTAGTCTTTAAAAATTGAGGTAAATTTTCTGAAGAACAAAGTAGTTATTGAAGGGTATACGACTAGACTGTGTTAGCTATTATAAATACTTGGGATTGTATTTTACCAATGGTTTCTCTTGGACCATGCATGTCAAATATGCTTCTCTTCAAGCGCAAAAAGTACTTATCGGTATTATGAAGACAAGAATTACACTTGGAGATATTAATTACGAAACCTTTTTAAATATTTTTTATGAAAAATAAACCCAATATTGTCTATTGGAGTTGAAATCTGGGGATTAGTAGACTTTCATCAAATAGAGAGAGAACATTTGTATGCATGCAAGAAATATCTTAGTGTTAAATTGAACACAGTTAACGCAATGGTTTACAGTGAATGTGGCAGATCTCAATGCACTTATCTACAAGCATAAACGCTGTCAAATACTGGTTAAAACTGTTAAATATGCCTCCGTATCGATTATTACCGAAACAATGTCATGATATGTTGTTATTGTATGATAGCAAGGGACCAAGAATTTGGACATCTCATCTCATCTCAAGAACCTCTTATTCTCTATTGGCTTCGGAAACGTATGGAATTTCGATTTTTGTTGTTAGTGGCGATGATAGTGGTGTTGGTAGTAGAGGTGGTGGTAGTGATAATCGTGGTAGTAGTATATAGTTTGTTCGTTTACCGATTTGTTTCATTTATTAATGTACTACGTTAGGAGCAGGAACTTTTCATATAATAAAGGATTTCAGACTAAATCAATGCAGCGTACAAAAGGTAACGAAACAAGGTAACTTTCTCGTAAAGAAAAACGGTGTACCTGCATCTTCAGTGGAATTCAGAGCACCGTCTTCGAAGTTTTGTCTGATAGTCATCAGCAAGCATGCGTACATATTCCTGATCAGTGAATCCCCTACGAAAGAGATATAGGCCCCATCCAACAGCTTGCAGATCTCCTCCTCAGTCTTCTCTTGCGGGGAGCATCTTGGGTCACTTGTTCTCCACTTGGAATACTCGGCATGAATGGACTGACGAAGGTCCCAGCAGTTGGAGCATCGACACTGCTCCACACCAATGTTCTTACATCTAAAGTTGAAGCAACATGGAGTTGGTCCCCTTGGATTACACATTGCGCGAATAAAATGACTCACTTTCGAATAGCCCTGGTTACCGCACTGGCCATCAGATCGCTGTAGACTTGCTGGGACACCGTGCATCTTGACAGCCAAGGCATAGAAGACTTCTGACTCGTGTATCTCTGCCACTGTCAAAGGTCTGGTAATCCACTTCCCCTGGGTCATCTTGTGTAATACATTCGAGCACTGGCTAGTCTTTGTCTTGTTGGTTACTACTGTTATGGGTACTGGGGGTTTAATATTCCTCATAGAAAAGAGTGTTGAAAATGGAACACGGTAGGAGCAAAGTATACATATTAGAATGGCACCAATAAGGGCACCTGTTCTTTTTGATAAATGTATTGGTTGGAAGGCCATGCCGATATGCTACTGGTGCAGTATGAAATTGAAGGCACTGTTTGTTGGTACCTGCGACGTCACGAAACATATGACATTGGAAATAATGTGTGTCGTTGTGTATATTGTTTGTCAAGGCAGTTCTGGTAGTTAACTGAAAATTATACTTAACACCTAGACTTGCACGTCTTCCGTATCAGAATTTGTCTGTAAAAACAGTGCTTTTAGTTTACTGGAGATTTCATACAGCACATCTGCTTGTATGTCTTTCGTATCAGAATTTGTCTGTATGTAAAACAGTACTTTTAGTTTACTGAAGATTTCACACTGCACATCTGCTTGTTTGTCTTCTGTATCAGTATGTGTGTATACGTAAAAACTGTGCTCTCAGTTTACTGGAGATTCTCACAGCACGTCTCCTCGTACCTATTCCCTGTGTGCGTCTGGCAATATGTAACGGCGGAGCTTGTAGAGTACAGATAATTCGTCTCTTTGTACGTTTCCTGATCTGTGGTGTTCTTGACTTTACATCCACCAGTCTAATGATTTATGCAACCTCTGTATGCGGACGACTTGTGAAAGACCATCGCTTGCTCTTGCACCTGGTTGAAAATAAAACGGCAAGAATATCAAAGGATTACATACATGCACACATGCACACCCACTCAGTTGCGTTATTTACAGTTCCCACTGTAAGGTACAGTTTATGCCCAGACCAGCTGTAACTGACGACAAACATTGTGTTAAATGCCCATCGTAAAATTTAAAGGTCACATTGCAACTAAAAAAGAAAAACATAATTAAAACACAATTATCACTTATTCATGACATGTAATATACATTTCTGGTTATGAAAAAAACAAATAGACAAAATTGTAAGCGTACAGTCGCAAATCAAAAGTGCAGTATTTTGTACTTGGGTTTACTTTCCTCGAAACGAAGCACCCAGGATACCGAACCTAGTCAGAGCGGGTGGGCGTGCACTTCAAGATCACATATACTCTAGGGGGTACAAATACATGAATCACTAATTGGCATCGTTATAAATGAAACCCCGTCATTAAAACTACTCATTTCGATCTTTAATTAACTTWAATCGTCCTTTTTGACAACAGTGCACAATTCTCACCCGCGAACGAAATTTCAACCAATCAGAGCGCGCGTCTCTGTGACGTCATATGAGGAATAGATATGAGGGCCGATGCAGAATTCATGTACATTTCAGGGGTATCTTGTTTTCAGGTTTGTATAAACCTGAAATCGTGACAACTGGTGTGAAAAATGAAGGCTATATGTTCTCACAATCTACTGTCATCTATTTTTGTCTCCTGCTTTGCCAAGTTTCCGAGTTACAACTTGTTTTCATAGAACTCGTGTGCACGAGCTAATGGTGTATAGTCTGATAGGCGTTAAGTTTCAAATTGCATGTGGTCAGTGATCGAAGTTGTGTATTGCATATTGTCATTAGCAGACAGGCAGGCAGACATATAGATGTCAATAAAACGGGCACTGAATTTTGTCTGTAACAGAGGCCTGACTTCCAAGCTGCGCGAACCTATTCACTGCGCATGCACAATCAGCGCAGTGCAGCGCAGCGCAGCACAGCTGTTGAAACCACTTTTCACCCCAGCTGGGGTGAATTTAGTGAATCGTTTGAACTCCGATTTCGCAGGGTTTTTACATCGCGTTATTTGCATACTTTATGGGTTAAATTTGCATTTTGATCATTTGTTACTGTAAGTCCATACCGAACGGTATCAGAATCTGCAAAGTTGTGTTTTACGTTGGATGTGACCTTTGAGTATTGGGACATCCAATCAAACACTGACTTTGAAACAGTTATACTGACTTTAACATACATTCGTTAACTTATATCCATCTCAAAGGTTACACAAATATTAGACGCGTGTATAACCGTGGTGGAACTGATCTTCAGCAATCCATGACTATCGTAAGAGCTGACCAGCACTATTGGGTTGTCAGGCTCGCTGACCCGGCTGATGCATGTAAACGTAACGCATTTGTGTATAGGGATGCGCATTGTGTCAATCCGTTTTTGTACAGACGGCTGTCTACCATGATAACAATCGTTATATCAAATTTTGAAGGCACAATTTCACACATTTTCGACAATATTTTGGCCTATATTATATATATTTAACTGGGGCATATGTACTCACTTTAACTTCCTATTGATGCAATAAGAGACTTATTATCCCTTACGACTTGCCTGAAATCGACAATTGAAACTTCGAGGCGAACAGCTTTCAAAAAGAGAACATTTGTCATACATGGAATGTACACAGTTTCTCGGTACATCGAAAACTGACGCAATCGGTGTTGCAGGTTTGCCGAGCTGGTTTCAGTCACAAGTGTGTTTTTACTCCAGACAATAACGTCATTTTGTCTAGTACTGATTTCTGTCTCGAGTTATAGCATATTCGACAAGAACGCGCCAAGGGACATAACCCTATGGGGTTCGGTTGAAGAGGTAGAGGGCGCGAGAGTCGATTTAGTGCAACGTTGCATTAATTCATTCATTCGAACGTTTTAATTTATATTGAAGTCTACATACGTATTGAACATAGAGATTTTTTCTGGGTTACATCTTCTTTTATTCTCGAGTACAACGTTTCAGGGC
>VKKT01004182.1:11393-26923 GCA_008038995.1 Haliotis laevigata | reverse complement strand
TGCATTTAAGTTGTAGAATGAATGGATTCACGTGTTTGTTATGAATGAAAAAATAGTTACGTTAGAATGTGACCTATTTGAGAGGTCATCGGTTATCCAATCAAATAGTTAGAATCTCAGGTCAAGTCGTTACGACACAGGTCAACGCGATACGACACTCGTGTGACGTACGAGATAAGTATGCAACTACCCATACGTTGACCACGTGGGTAATAAAATTCTATACTATCTACACATACATGTTATACGTAACCGGTACTGTGTACCAGGAATGTCCTTGAATTCACAACTCATCTTCAGATGTATCTGTGAAGCTCCGAGATGGAAACCGGTTTCAGCAACCCAAGCTTATCGTAAAAAGCTTGTCCTATGGAGTCGGGTTGTCAGACTTGCTGACTTGGTTGATCCATGTCATATATCACAACTGCGTTGTAGACTAACGCTCACCACGTCAATCTTATTGTTTGATCCAGATTCGACTTTTAACCGACCGCCGTCATATTGCAAGCACATTGCTAAGTGCGTGGATATGCAAAAATAAACGTCTGCAGATGATTAGTACATTCGAGGCTCAACAATGCTTATCAAGTCTGAAATACAGTATGATTTATCAAATAATGTACATTTAATAATCATAGAAATACAATGCATGAGACATAATCACATGTTCATGTGCATAACGTCAATACAATATTACATGTGTTGTATGAAATACCGTGAGTATTCTCATGAACCGTTATTTGTTTCAGTAACGGGAATAAACCTATGGGGTTTACTGGCCTCCGTCGGTCTCATAGCTACTGTATACACAGCTGTGGTGAGTTGTTGTTGTTTAATGAGATACCGTTACTAACCGATATAGCCGTTTCTGATTAAAAACACCATGCTTTAAATAGTAAGTTATAATTAAACACATATTGTTTCTTATGTATGTATCGTAATTCTATACTTATCCCAAAATAATACAGTCAGGTATATATACGAGTAAATATACTTTCCTGTCGAAGACCTTCAGACCTTCATTAAAGAAACGTCAACAAAATTGTTCATGCTTTAGGGGTGACAGGATCCGATGACCGGTTCCTTATCTACGTTATCCCAAATACGATTTTGCTATGCTAATGGCGGTTTCTGAAATTATTCGCTAAAAGATCGAAGCTTCCGACTGTACGTTATCGCAGGATAAAGCGCACCTTTTGTGACACGTCGCAATGGCTGACGTCACGACGTCCTGCAGATTACCTCCCTTGTGAACGAACGTATTCCGTCGTTCTTTCTTTGCTGTCAGGCAAGACGGTAGATCAACACCGATTATAAACAGGTAAAACAGTTTCCTGAAACTAGTCACTTACTTAGAAAACATATATGGCAAAATCATATCAACAATCTCTCAGGGGTATTTTTAAGAACATATTTAAACCGCCGTGTCCACATCAGCCACAAACCGAGGCGGGAGTTCGTGTCCCAGATAAAACGTCTCCGGGCAAAGACAAGAGCAATCCTTGAATAGTTCCCAAGCCACACGTACACATTTGTTCAGCTGTAGAGATCTAGTGCTCAACATTCTTATTCAAACAAAACCAATCGCTGTTGATCTACCTCCGACCTGTTCGTCCTACGTCGACGCCATATCACGCCCCACACCGTGGATTCACGTCGACTAGCGCATCATGTAGTGCAACATACTGTGTAAACACAGTCTGCTGCCTATAGTGGTTGCAACATTTACGACTAAAACATCAACTCTACTTAATATGAACACTTTTTTCAGCGAAATTTCTACGTAATACTAATGCTGCCACTTTTGAAGCACAACATAATTTATAGAAAGTTGAAAATACTCGAATCAACGAGAAAATAATCTAAGCAATAATAAATTAATCGAAATAAAGAAAACAATCGAAACAACGTCGGTTTTGTGTCAACTAGGCCCCACAATGTAACTGAGGAATGTTTCGTGTCATATGGTTAACTTGAAGCATATTACCAATATAAATGAATATAAAAACATCTTATTTTTGCATGGTGTTATGGATGATCATACACAAAATGTAAAAGAAATTTTGGCTTAGTAAAAATACAAACTAGAAATCTTAGTCACATGTTATTCTGGTCCAAACTTTGTCCCTTGACAGTGGACAGGCTATTATGTGGAACAGTATGTTCGATTGTTCGAAGGTTTTCAATTTGAAGCACCGTTTATTACAGACAATATTGCTAATAACACACAAGGTTAGTTTTTAAATCAGGAATGTTAGAAAATATCCACGCTTCATCTACATGTAACATATGTTATATTTGGGATTACACTTTCTTAGTAAAGTACAGATTCTAGTCCATTTTTTGGGTTGAGTCCCATCCGGGATTCGAACCCACACCCTTCATCTACACCCCCTCAACCATACCCTCACCCCCATCCTCCTCATGTGTAGTGTAAGAAAGTATAGTTTTGCCTTGAACTATTGCCTCTGTGAATCATGTTGCTTTAACTATTCTACAAGGAATACCTATATCCTATAGCATTACAGATGGGGCAAAATGATCCGAACATGACCTTAATGTATACACTGGATTTCAAGTCGCTCGGAGGCCTCGTTTTTGTCTTCTGACTTTAACTTTACAGTGTACACAACACTTACTGAAAACAAATACCTACATACAGAAATGTCTGTTTCACAAAGAACGGATTACAAATTCTGGTCTTTATCTGGAGAGTGCAAAAGCCTTGACTCAGAGTTCTCCTTTAAGATCAAGGTCAAGGCTGATGTACGTACACAACAGTGTATACGTAGAGCCGACGTTCAAACACATCACTCTATGCGTGTTTACCAAGTTTCTACCCTCCTGGGTTGGTTATAGCTGGTTAATGGCCTATATATATCGGAACCTCTGACAAACACTTAGCTGTCGCCCCAGTCCAACTGAAATAGGTCATTCAAACAAATCCTAACGGGGCTGTCATCCCTCGTTATATGATTTTACTTAATCCACCCACCCTATAGAGATTCAAGGTTAGAACAGGTCCCAACAACATGCTGGTCAGAGAGGTGACTAAATGGAACGAGTGGTCAAACGGGTGTGAATTGATTGTGTGAATCGGTAGTAGGATTATCGATCACTGGACTGTTAGGTTTTGACTTGATTTGCTTTGAACAGCCGCTGTCATATACATGAAGCTTGAATTGTGTGAGTGCGTATTTAAATAACAAACTTCAATGCACCGTGGTCCGCCGTTCGAAACCAAGCTCTATGGAGTTGCGTCCCTTTATAAGTTGTGATGTTAACGTCCCGCAGTGACAGTGTATGCCGGTACTCGAGTGAATGTCGGCGTTCCTCTTACTTTAAGCATTCCATTTACATTTAACTGGACAATATGACATTCCAAAAATATTGTCTAAAGCGGCTTAAAACCTAAGGAAGGATAACAATGTATGGATGAACCTAAGTATCTTCTTCGGTTTGTTTGTTTTGAATGTAGTTTAAAACCGCAGTTAGCATTATTCCAGCTCAATAACGGCGGTCTGTAAATAATCGAGTTGCATCGATCTACGCAACTGATAAAATGGCATGGGCCATCAAAGTTGGCGATCCTGTAAGCAACCTCTTACGACGAATGTAGGTTGAAGTTTAACCCGAAATTTTCAAGGGCGTTACATTTCGGTAATTGTAGTGGCAAAACTATCTTATTTTATTTGTCTTTGAATATTCATGACAATTAGGATACCATATCCAATTTAATAAAACTGGGAATACTATAGAAAGACATGTATACCATGTCATGCGACCATTACCTTCATTAATCTGATATTTTCTCTGCAATGAGTTTATAAATTCAGAGTTTCACTGATATAAGCATTACCAATATTTTTCATGAGCCATGATCTTCATGGCAAATAGTAGACGTGATAAATAATGATTTTTTTAATTCTGTGAATATAATGATTTATATCAAGGAGAACGTGTTCGTTTATCGATAACTCTACCGATCTCTTCTATGTAGGGTGGTATGAAGGCCGTGTTGTGGACAGACACGCTGCAGGCGGTCATCATCGCCGCTGGCTTGTTTGCAGTTCTCATCCAGGGTTCCATCGTCATGGGAGGATTCCAGAACGCCTGGAACATTGCCGCCAACAGATCTAGGATCAACTTCCACGAGTAAGGCCATTTCTGTATAATATATATAATCAATAATGTTATCCATGCCAAATGTTACCACAGGATGAACAGAAAACAGGATACGTCATGGACAACAAATTCTTACTCCATCATCAATTAATGATCAAAGATCTTAGCGCATGCTAATGTCTATAATGGGTGCTTATTTATAAACGAGATTGGATGACAAGGTTATCGGGAGTCAACTAGGGGAGAACAATAAGGGGTTTCAATGATTCTGTTAAGTCCGATAACAATTCAATGTACTTACATAATATTATACATGTATATAACATATTGCAGAAATATCCTTTATGGTGTAATATGTGAATATAATTTGCAAACGTATACTTCCTTTTGTAGCAGCTTATTTCATATCATTTGGAAAACTCTTCTTTTCAGTATTTTTACCCTACCGAACTCTTTAAACTTCAGCCTGCAGCAATTCCCTAAAATACGAAAGCCCAGAGGGATCAAAATGGTTTTTCGTTAAAAATTGGTAATAAGCACTTTTTCTGGTAATTACCACTATTTTCTGGTAAATTCCACTTTTGCAACTAGTAATTACCACTTTTTGCTGGTATTTACCACATTTGAAACTGGTAATTACCACTTTTTTCTGGTAAATACCACTTTTGAGTACACTTCATTTGTCTGTGCATTTTCTTATATATTGCCCATATGGTGAAACATGGCCAGTGTCATATATATCATATGTGCACATATCACTTTTGCCTAGCAACCATTGTTTTTGTATTTCGTTCTCTGTGACGTGATTATACGGTTGAAAGTGACGTAAATGAAGAGGGCCGTCATAGTTGCTGACCGTGTTTAACTTCACAAATTTACACTAATAAAATGGATAATAAAGACATTATTACACTCGAGCATGTCTGTCATATGACCAATACAAAACTCGTGCAAAATTATGTATTTAGTGTCCAAAATTTCACACTCGTCTCGTATAAGACATATGACACCCTTGCTCGTGTAATAATCTCTATATATTTGGTACTAGTGGGTCCGTTGGCTCAGAAATAGCGCGTCCGGCTTAAAATATGGAAGGCGCCGGTTCGATCCCAGCTAGAGTCGGCGGGTTTCATCCTTGAGCATGAGGATTTTTCCCACATTTGCTCCAGGCCACCCGGCTTAGAACGGGTAACCATAAGGATATAGCGAAGGTGATGTGAACGATTAACTTTGTTGCCTATACTCCCGAGTCGTTGACCATGAGAGCTGATCATGACAAGGAAAGTAGTCTGATCTAGATCCGATTACTGGGGTAGTAATATGTTCATAGCGCTTTCAGCGCGCTCGCTGGGCGCGATATAAAAGGGCATGTATTACTATTTTTATGCAAATATATATAGAGGATACTAAACGAACTTCCGTGTAATACCATTGTTATTAAACGAGTTAATAAATAAAGTAGAAATAACCAGTTTAAAATGTGGTAATTAACATTTTCAAAAGTGGTATTTACAAGAAAATAGTGGTAATTACCAGTGTCAAAATAATAACCAGAAAAAAGTGGTTATTACCAGTTTTAAAACAGAAAATTCAAGAAAACATTTCGTACCTCTGGGCTTTCGTACTAAAACGATATGTTTCTATCAGTATTGCTTTTTGACAAGCCATTGTGTTTTAAAGTAACAAACTATAAAAGTCTACAACATGAGAATCTTATTGTCACTGTTACGTTGGATGCACTGTTCAACGTATACCAACCAGATATGCCATCACAGTTAGCATGTCTCCAGGGTCAGTGCTGATCCCACAACACGGCATTCTGTATGGACGATCGTTATCGGCGGAGGTTTCTTGTGGGTGAGCAACTATGGCATCAATCAGGCGCAAGTACAGAGGGCTCTCTCCTGTCCGTCAGTCAGGAAGGCACAGCTGTAAGCAATAAGTTTGTGATCACAAAGGTATCGCATATTGGTTTTATCATGGATGAAGTAGGGTGAAGTACGATATGTGGATTAACAACGTCTTCATTTTAATATCTGTAAATATACTTCTCATTAACACTCGGTACAATACTTTCTGTTTTATTCATCCATATGTTTTACCCTTACTTAAAACTCCCACCTTTAACTAAACCATAATGAAATTTATTATTGATGTTTGAGCATTAATCCTTAGGAAAATTGATATGGATAAATATTATTTGTTTGATATTAAATCTTTTAAATCTTTTTAATACCTTAATTTGTTAACCATGAGGCACTTTTAAAGTGGTGTTTAATCCACTAATTAAAGTCCCCAAGACTAACATTGCTATGTATCTCAAACTAACTTATTTATTGTGACAAAATTCTCCTTTATTTCACCTTTCTCGACATACTTATCATTCTTAGGAATTGACGATTTTAATATACTGAAAGCACGATATGGAAGTGATTAGAATGGTCGAATTATTATTATGATTGACAAATGAGTACGATGTAACAATTTCTATCTTTGTCGGCAGTGCTCTCTTCGTGAATCTGATCGGCCTCATCTTCATCGTCAGCATGTGCTGCATGATAGGCATCGTCATGTTCGCCTTCTACGCCGACTGTCATCATCTCCAGTACAACAACCTCATCTTAAGTGCAGATCAGGTACACGTTATTATCACTACTTGACATCACAGACACACGTGGGACATAGTTTAAATGATATATTGAACCACCGATCAATATATATCACATTACCAACATGTGCCCCTCCAGTAAACAGAAACAGAGAACCAGTCAAATGTAATCGGTAAACATACAAGGCAGTATCTGTTAGGCAGTGTGAAACACACATAAATTCGGCTTTTGTTCCTCCGGCCAGAAATACGTAAAACAAATATTGTGGCAAATCAATGTTAAAACATTATTGAAATGTACGAGCATTAACCTCCTGAACACTCCCGCCCCACTGTATTCCTATTTTAATTTTTTAACCTATTATAGAATTTTGAGGAAATCACAATGAAACTATTTGAAAGGTTAAGATTTTATTCATTTTTTCGACTCATCGACTTGAATTTTGGGGAAAACCTGCACTTTCTTTTTGATATGCCTCTAACATACTATCGACACATATACATATACACACAGTGACACACATTTTGCAGCCACATAGGAGCCTAGAAGATATGGATTAGAACTGGTCTCTAGCAACCCATGCTTGTGAGACTTATAACATGATCGGGCCGTCAGACTGATTTACGTGTCATCGTATCAGAATTGCGCAGATCGATGTTCAGGGTGTCAATTACTGGATTGTCTTGTCCAGATTTTAATGATCACCGTAATATACCTGATAAATTAAGGACAAACAAACAAACCACAGCCTCATAGGAGCACAAAGATCATTTCCATAAACACTTCATGTGTTCCTCAGCGGAACCTACATAGACTGCTGGTATCAACTTATGGAGCTTCTATTCAAAATTGAACAGACATTACAGAATATACAATCCACATTATCCACAGCTGTTGCCGCTGTATGTGATGGACATCCTGGGACACCTTCACGGACTGCCTGGAGTGTTTGTCTCCTGCATCATCAGCGGAGGACTCAGGTACACAATTATCACCCTTAACTATGTGGTCACGTGACAGACTGAGATTGCGCTTAACAGTAAAACAGAATACATGTTTTGTCATTGACGTCAATAGTAACGTTAACTGAACCATCAACAGCTATTACATGTACATGTATGCATAGTTTGGCCTCAACGAAGCAATAGAAATACATAAATTGACCACCTCAGACAGCTCCTTTTTCGAGTACAGGAAGCTAAACAGACCAACCCTAGTTCCGCACAAAATGGTAACCGCAGAAAATATCATGTGTCACATTCAGCATAAGTAATAATGTTAACAAAGACAGCAATAAATATTAACAAATATGGTCAGTTATAATTATGGCTAGAGGTACATTCAAAAACACAAAACTCTTACATAAAATCACACAGTTTTACGGATGATTCAGTCTGCAGTGAAGGTGTGCTGCATACGGAAACTGATTTGGTGTAGCATGACCTAAACTTTATACGCGTGCCTAAGAACTGTCAATTTCTTGCTTTAAGAGATATCTGGCTGTACATGAAGCAAAGAGTCGTCTGTTTATACAATACGATGAATAAGACTTACATACAAACGAATATCCAACTTTTTATTTTGTGGAGGTACGTATTAGTTTCATGTCGGACAAATCTGTCAGTTGTGTCTGTTTCAGCTCGCTGTCCTCAGGTTTCAATGCAATAAGTGCCGTAATACCCAAAGACTTGATCCAGCCATTCTGCTGCAGCAAGATGTCGGACAGGACTGTAACTATTCTGTGCAAGATTATTGGTAGGTGGCCACCGCACCTGTATCTTGCTACAAATGTATATGGACACACTCTACAGATTATGTATACAGGGGCGCGCCTAGTGGTTAAAGTGTTCGTTTGTCAAGCCTAACACCCGGTTCGATTCCCCACTTGGATACAATGTGTGAAGCCCTGGATCTTCCGATGTTATATCAATGGAATATTGCTACCATAATGAATAAAACAGGTTCCCTGTGGCGATTCCGTAGTAAGGGGATCGGGTGGTCAAGCTCTATGACCTGGCTGATACTCACAGTCACTGGTTTAACAGGTCCAGACTTAGATATATACAGACAGAGATATATTTGACTAAGTGGTGACTACGGCCGAAACAACATTCTAGTATAAGCGTCTTCGCGTCATTTTAGCAACACAAATATTTCTTCCAATTGAAATTGTAATGCAAGGATTAAATGGAGGATTTTCCAAGCTTTTGATATACGTGGGAAAGTAAAAGTAAATTTAAACTTAAAAGAAAATATTTACCCCAAATAAAAGCAAATGAGTAGTGCACTTGTTGTTTTTCCTTTAAACAGTGTTCATAGTTGGCGGTCTGACGATAGCCCTGGCGTTTGTTGTGTCACAGTTAGGGAACGTGATGCAGGTACGTGGAGTAGTAGTTGCACTTTGGGGGCTGTTTCTGCCGATACACCTACAGTTTTGTCTATGGAGCATGTAAGGTACTGTTCACAGATTACCAATTTGAAAGTATTTGGGACTGCCATAAAATATTCACGCGTATGTTCATTCCACGCAGAGCTGGTGCAGGGTGGTGGTTGTAGTCCCTTATTATTCATCAAAATATTTGAAGTTCGAATCGTGGATGCAGGAAATAAGTGTCTTTGATTTCGGTTCACCTCTGGAATTGTGAGAAACCTTTCCTTTACAGAGAAATATTGTGTAAACGATGGCGTCGGGTTACCTTATAACTACAACGTTGGTTAGTCATTACAAGGGTTCTTTACATGGAACCCGTGAAGATTTTGGTTAGAATTGATCTTCAGCAACCCATGCTTGTCGTACGAGGCGACTAACATGATTGGATGGTCAGTCTTGCTGACTTTGTTAACCCCTGTCATCGCATAGCAACTGCATAGATCGATGCTCAGGCTGTTGACCACTGGATTGTCTGGTACAAACTCGATTATATACAAATCGCCGTTATATGGCTGGAATATTGCTGAAGAAGTCGTTAAACAAACAAAAAAGTCCTCACATGGGTGCAGTGGAAGAAGCGTTCTCACCAGCTGTGGTATCCGAAGTTCTATACATCACTACACTGTCCCATGCTCTAATACCTTACGTCAAAATCAACAACCACTGTCCGAAACATATTCCTTGGTAGTGTTAAAATAGTGCTGAATATTGTATGAATGGGTTCGGTAAAATCATTCACGGCTTATTAACATGTAATTGATTGCAAGATACTGTAGCATTCTACGATAATACTATGTTACACACACCTGATCCACAACGTTTCTTCTTTAGGCTGCATACAGCGTGACAAGCGTTCTCAGCGGTCCTATGTTTGGCCTCTTCATCCTGGGGATGTTCTTCCCGTGGGCAAATTCTTGGGTAAGCATAGTTTCAATTAATAGACTTTCTTACTGTCGTCTAGACTGACTGACTGACTGAACCTTAGGCGTGGGCATTATTTGCCACCATTTGCAATTCTTGTAGGGTGCTCTTGCTGGGGGTCTGACGTCGGTTACACTCATGGTCTGGATCTGTATTGGTGCATATCTGAACAAAGCGTCCACCGGTGTTTTGTCATCCTTTTCAACTGACGGCTGCAACTGGAATGTCACTACACCGTCGGCTACGCTGCCAACCACCACCTCACCATTAAACATAACCACAGACGATCCTGTCCTTCCTTCGCCAGGCTCAAGGTATGCATATTTATCAGATACTCGTTCTTATCTGTGGGATTTTACAATGTTCCCAGAACAATGATATATTCTGATTAAGAAGTTAGAAATTCATTGCTACACCAACATAACTAAATAAACAAAAGTGGCATAGCCCGTTCCATAATCGTAGGAACTCTCTTCTGGCATTGTCCACTGTACGACTCGGGCACATAAGTTTGTGTTTATGATGCAAGATGGTGTTCTTGAAAGGGTGAGCGGAACCTGCTCCCCGTGTAGCACCCGTGACGATCACACAAAGGAGTAAGTCAGTTATTCAACCGAACAAATTATCCTTTGCCATGATCAGATATAGCCATATGCCACCATGATGCCTAAATATAACAACCATTTGAAATGCCCCTATGAAACCTCAAGGCCGAGGCGCGGGAAAGGAAATCGCGTTAAGCCACCGCAATTAGCTGGCTACTTTTTCTCATTTATAACTATGAGAATTTCAAAGGTAAACTTTCTCAAAATAATTCACTTCAATGTCACTCCCCACTCTACACATGGAACACGGTTGCGCTGTTGAGGTGCATCCTTCCCAGAATCCGCAGGTAGCCGGTTCTCATTCAAGGCTTGTCCTGATTATGATCCTTGGCCCGTTAACACAAGGTTTCGAAGTTATAAACCTCGACCGGTTAGTCGCTTTGACTTTCCCTTCACGTAAGTAATTTCCTATTCTATAAATTGAAAACCTGTTTGAAGCGTCGTTAAATCCCAGTCTGCTCACCCAAGCAGCTCACAGACATATTACATTTTCACAGAAGTTATCCTCAGAGAAGACGTTGTCTGATGAACATGACAAATTATGATACTTTATTTTACAGTGACCCTTTCTACCCACTGTATGAGTTATCGTACTTCAATTACTCTCCGACAGCTGTAGCGGTGGTTGTTGTAGTAGGCCTTGTCGTCAGCTTCATCACAGGTGAGTATCTTCACGGATTGTACCGGTAAGGCATCTACTTGTAACATATGACACGTTAACCCACATAAAGGTGTGCCCCTTATCTCCTGAAATGCATTATCATTGCACATGAAACACTTAAGCTGCACATGCAGCATGATCCACGCCTTATGTCTTAGCGCCTGGAGTGGAGTATGCACAATTGCGTTGATACGGGCGATTTATAAACAGTTCACACACAAACCAATGAAGTGTCACGTGCTTCACGACCCATATCTCTCTAAGTGCATTATCATCCCATTTAAAACAATGAAGATGCACGTGTGGAATAATCCACATTTCCTGAAACACATTATCATCACACTTAAAACAATGTAGTAAATACATACGTATACCCCGAAGTGTATTTTCATCGGGCATGGATAAATTAGTAACAATCAGAATGCTGTCAGCTTTATCTCTTGGTTAATGGCCGACTGAAACAGATATATGTATTGTGCACGTGAAGTCACTCAAATTGCTATGACGACTATTTTGACAAAAACTCCTATGCAGTTGAAGTAGTTTCATTCAAATGCAGAAATTACAGGAGCGACAGAATGCTAAAAGTGACTGTAATTCAATCTCTTCAGGAAGCACTGATCCTAAAACCTTGGACCCTCGTCTCATCTGCCCTCTGTTTGACCGCCTCTTCCCCTGCTTGCCGGAGATGATACTCAGACCTCTAAGATGTGGAGTTAACCACGAAGGGGTAAGATCCTTTCTGATTTACTTAAAYGTTTCACGTGTAAAACCTTAGATTGATATCAGTTGTTGTTGTTCTTGTTSTTGTTCTTGTTGTTCTTGTTGTTTAACGCTACACTCAGCAATATTCCAAATAAATGGCGGCGGTCTGTAAATAATCGAATATGGACCAGACAATCAAGTGATCAACATGTGTCAACCAAGTCAGCGATCMTGACCACCCGATCCCGCTGGTCGCCTCTTGCGACAAGCACGGTTGATGGAGACCAATTCTAACCCGCATCCTTACGAGTGATTTCAATTGTGTTTTATGTGTCTAATATATTTGTATGTTCTGTAAAACATTATCCCTTGTATATTTCAGAATCATGACAATGCCACGAAATATTCATTAGATCGTACAGGCGGAACCGTGGACACAAACAAGGCAATCTCCAGGTGCCATGATGATAACCAGAAACCACGACACATCAATAAAAATGATGAGTCGAAAAATGGACATACCAATCCAGCTTTTATACAATCGTATCTGTAAACTCTTTTGATTCTCAGACCTCTGCAATGGATTTTATTACCATAAATGTAAAAGTGGGACTATCGTTGTGATCTGGTGCCGTCTAGACTTTATAGAATCATTATGATCATATGTTTCTTGGCTTTTTTGTATCTTTTGTATGAGATATGTAGACAAATAATTGTTTTTAGTAATTGTTTTGTTGAATATTTGTTTGTGGTGGTCACCTTTTCTTGTTGGCAGTTCTGTTTATGGTGTTTTCCTTTTTATCTTTTCATTTTTAATGATCATTGACAAGCCAGTTCTTGTGACTATGCGTTGCCCGACATAGGTCTGCAGCGGACGTGAGAACTAATTTTTTGTTAGGAAATATATTCCAATTATTCCATTTCGTGTCATGTTGCATGCTGATACTAAATGTCACAATGACAGCTGGTTGCAGAACGATATTTGTTTTGTTTGATGTGTAAGGACGTAGTCGACAATATTGCAAGAATATGCCGGCGGGCTGTAAACAATCGAGTCTTGATCAGACAATCCAGTGATCAAGAGCATGAGCATCGACCAACGCGGTCGGGATACAATGGCATGTTTCAACTTAGTCAGCGAGCCTGACCACCCGATCCCTTTCGTCGCACTTATATGGCACGCGTGCTCATTTTGTGTAATTGATAACACATATGTCCCCAGCAAAACGTCCTTGAAGCGACAAAGTTGACTGTTATGGTATATTGCACGTCATTGAATATCATTTGCGTGGATCGAACCCCATGATACCAAACACTGGATTGTCTAGTCCTGACTTACAGAACGCCTTCATATAGCTGGATCAGGGCAGCTTCTGATCAGAGGTCGGTCATTTCAACTCTTTTGATTGCGAAATATTACCAGAATGTGATACCTTGTTGCCAGATGAAATACTTGTCTCACATTGGTGAAACTTCACGGGCACGTTAYTGACATTCCACAAAATTTACTCAGGGCAGAACTGGTATTCGATTCTACGATCCAATGTATATGCCTCGCCCAGAGACGGAACCATGCACAGCGGTTAATGCACCTTGGATGACTGGGTCAGTTATGTTCCACTTCTGTGTAGAGACACTTCTGGAAATGAAATTGTGCCTGCACTGAAATAACATCCATTTAAAAAGTTATAAAACGTGCAGTCCATCCTCGATTATGGAGTGTATACTTTAATATTTCCATTCTATTAAGAAAACTATCCAGGAACCTTCCACAACCATAGCTTCACTTTATTTCCTGTTAAAATAGCGTGGCAATCAATGAGATCTACATTCGTGAATTGATCGAGAGTGTGTATTGTATGAGATGAAGATATATCCAGATAATCGTGGATGAACAGATTTGAAATACTTGTTCTTCACTGAATTACAACCCGTGAAGATCAAGGTTAGAACTGGTCTTCAGTAACCCGTGCTTGTCGCAAAAGACGACTAATGGGTGGTCAGGCTCGCTGAGTCAGTTGTCACATGAAATTGTATCCCAACTGAACGATGCCCATGATCTTGATCAACGGGTTGTCTGGTCCAGAGACGATTACAGACCGCCGCCATATATCTGGAATATTGCTGGGTGTGGCGTAAAACTAAATTCACTCATTCACTACTTACAGAAGGTCCTCAAACAAACATTACTATAACCAATGTCAGTTTTGAAACTAAAACTGACAGGCTTACAGTAAAATAATGCAAGTGTCCTTGGCGGTGATTGTAGTCTCCCAGTATTTGTCACTTTAAGAAGTTACTGTTTCTGGACACTAATAACGGCTGTCTGCAGTCTCTTAGTTGCTGTTTCTGGGCTCTGATACCCACTGTCTGCAATCTCCTTGTTACTGTTTGTCGGCACTAATAACCACTGTCTGCAATCTCCTGGTTACTGTTTCTCAGCACTAATAACCGCTGTCTGCAGTCTCCTAAGTACTCTTTGTCAGCACTAATAAAGGTTGTCTGCAGTCTCCTAGGTACTGTTTGTCGGCACTAATAACTGCTGTCTGCAGTCTCCTGGTTACTGTTTGTTGGCACTAATAACCGCTGTCTGCAGTCTCCTGGTTACTCTTTGTGGGCACTAATAACCGCTGTCTGCAGTCTCCTGGTTACTGTTTGTCGGCTGTGATACCAACTGTCTGCAGCCTTCTTGTTACTGTTTGTCGGCTCTGATACCCAATGTCCCTAAACTCCTGATTATTGGCTGTGATACGCATAGAATGATATCCACGATATGATTTTACTTGTACCTGATTTACTTGAACATCGTGCAATAAGTATTGCAATTCCAAACAGGTACTAGTAATCCAGATTAGGCTCAGTAGCCAGAGTTTCAATCCTCGTAAGCTCTCATGAAGGGAAATTGGAGTAACGGAGATCTTTACAACATTAAAATTGAGGACACTGACATGACGCTGAAAGGTCAAGCGTAATGATAAGTGTTAAATGTGCTTTCGAACTAACACTTCTCCAACTGTACATTGAATCCAGGGTGAACGAGTTTTTACGACGCTTTTAGAAATATTCCAGCAATATTGAATACTGAGGGGGACACCAGAAGTGGGCTCCACAAATTGCGCCTGCATTGAAAATTGAAACCCGGACCTTCGACGTGACGAGGCTGGAACTGGGCTACGCTTGAAGAAGTAATCTTACAAACTACATCTGTGTCCGTCCAGGAAAGCCACATTTGAAAAATACCAATTGCCGCTTAAGCCACATTTCAAGTACAAACCTCGGTGCCGCGAATCGCAGCGAAAGCCACACTGAGTAAGGGAATCAATACCGGTTTTTTTTCAAATAAGCGTCACCCATTGTTTTAATGACTTGTCCTTTGTTTGTTTAGTTAACATGTGATGGGCGGCTTCTTTATTCTGGATGAGGTTTGTAGTTAACATATGATTACATCTTTTCTGAGATACATGCTAATGGGT
>VKKT01004179.1:13503-24901 GCA_008038995.1 Haliotis laevigata | reverse complement strand
GAAGTTGTCACCCATATATACTTGTTCTATCTGACATCTCACCTGATGAAGGAGCAAGCATATACTCCGAAACGTCGTGTTATTCACAATAAAGTTGACATCCATAAATCTTGCTTTTCTTATGCATTCCACTTCTAAATACACTTGAAAGATTTGTTCTATCTGACTTCAAGATTCTACAATTGCCACCCAAAGAAGTAAAGTTTGATTCTATATACAAACGTATTTGCAAAATACCAGTGGTCGACAGTATTAAATACGCTTTGCACATAAGGTTTTGTACATCACGAGGTGTATGTTGGAAGCACTTGTATTCTGCAATATATGTAAGTATATACCGCCAGCCATGATTGTGGGACAAGCGACATAGGCATTACTGTAACGTGACATGCTAAGGTATGCTGGACTTCAGCCTGTTATTGAGGGGAACTAACCAAATCTAGCTGTGCACATGTAGTTGTACACTGCACGACCGCTTTAGCAGAAACCCAACAGTGAAGTGGTCCTGAAGCATGAAGTGAATTCATAATATGCACATTCACCGACATTCACAAAGATACACATACCCCTGACAGTCACACTGAAGCCAAACAAAGGCGTTCGGTAAAGAAAATCAACGTAACACGTGGCTACAGTAAGTCGATATCAGTCAATACACAAACATAGACAACAACCAGGAAGTGTTACATGAGCAGTCATCGCATGCTCCGCCAACCTCACAGTCTCGTTCTCTACCTCTGACGGTACGTGTATCTTTAGATTTGATCTGATTTCATCCTCACGAGTGACAACATCTATTGTTTAGTTAGAATGCTGCTGTTGAAGCCCTGTTGTCTTACGTTTCTACTTGTCCATGTTCATCTCCATGTGTTTTTAGAAATACTGACCGTAATCAGGTTTCAGTTAAAAGAAAACGCCACATGTCCTACACTTTAGGCATGTAAAGTGTATATAATTCGCCTTGTGGTAAAACCGAGATGTATTTGAGACACATTTCCTACAAATCGCGGAGTGGTAGCCCTACACTTGGTCATCAGTATCCCACAATGCAGCTGCACTGATTCCTCGTCCGTGATCTCCTTGCTAGCTACTCAAGAAGCGACTTTGTTGTTTGCAATGATTACTGCTACCTGTTACTAATAATACTAAATATCATAATATATTGCGGAACAGTACGTCGACGGTTCTGGGTGTTTTAAGTCATGGATGAAATAGCCTTCGGTTGTGAAGTAACCCGTTTAGTTCATGCACGATGCAATTCTCATATCGATACAAAAGCCGAGCCGACAACCCGTTTATCTCTCAATTGTTTATCTCTCAAGGAATGTTAACGTGCCTTGTTCTTATCACCAGCAAATTCTGCAAACGGGTTGGTAGTTAGGCACATGAAATTGTGGTCACATGACCCCGCACATATGCAACTTCAAGTTTTCACAAAAGAGCGCTCTGCACGCACCGCATTATATTTTCGCCCATATTAATTAGCTTGTACTATCCATTTTCAATATAATTCATTTCTCCCAATGTGAAGTTTCTTTTTCTATTCAGTATATTGCAGGCGAGTTGAAGAGTGAGTGAATTTAGTTTTACGCCGCTTCTAGCAATATCCCAGCAATATCACGGCAGGGACACCAAAAATGGACTTCACACATTGTACCCATGTGGGGGATCAAACCAGGGTCTTCGGCGTAACGAGCGAATGCTTGAATCCATTAGGCTACCCCACCGCCCCTCGAACTAACGGATACACGAGTTACGTAATACTAATGGCCATATTCACTGAACCAAAAGCGAGAGTTTTACCCAGATTACAATATATATTACTTGGCCGTGTGAAGCCAGTGTTGCTGCAAAAACACTAACATCTTGCAAGGATTTGCGGGTCCTGGGTTCGACTATCTGTTTGTCTGAATGATACAGATGGTTGTTTCAACATCACTGACATCTACGTCCTGCATCACCTTTCTACTCTACTACAATCTCTGGTTGTTGTTTTCAGATGGCAAGTCCTGGAGTTACCTCCCTGGAAGGTGCAAGAAACAGGTACATCAGTGAACTGATATCTCAGACACAGAGTGCCCTTGGAGACGTCCCGTTGGATTTACAGAGACAGATTCTACACGAGATACACAACACCTTACAGACAGGTTTAGATAACGTTGAAGACAGGATTAGGTCATATGGTGAAGACTTCTGTAAGCCAGACTTGGACCAAGAAGGGCTGGCACGGACATTTCACCAGTTGAAGTACTTGGAAGCTCTTTTGATGCAAACCTTTCGCAATAGAAGAACAGAATTAGAAATTGATAAAAGTGAAATTGTAGGTAAGTAGAACAAGAAAATGAGTTAAAATGTGTTTGGTTGCAATATTATTTACATAAACAGGATCATGGTAATGTAACCCTTAGTACTGTGTCTTTTTGACGTTTTTGTGAAACAGGTTTTAACCAAGACGAATTCCTTGTATAATCCTTCAAAGAGAAATGTTGATTATAGATGTACATGAAACTTACACCACAGACACCACATATAGCTATAAAACGTCAGTCTACCCTAGAGAGTTACAGGTAGGTCCAGAACAGAAACTTTTAAACATATCGAAATGAAGGGACGCTCTTGTCTTGGTAGCCTCACACCATGTCTGACATTACAAGAGGCAGCCCATTACAACGATATATTGTCATGGATGATTCCCAGCCTTGGCCCTTTTGGGGAAACTTGACCACTGTTGCAGCTTGGGGAATATTGTAATCATTTTCTTTATTGCTATTATCACTGCTTATATATATAGCATTGGAACTGAATCTATACTTCCACACTATTTTGTACACCACTGTACTGATTTGCAGCCTGAATTTTCGAATATAGTTATATAGATTATATCACATATATTTGATGTTTTTAGGTTTCACATTACTGGGAAATGTTTCACTGTAAATGAGTGCAGTATTCGTTCAGGTACTGGTGTAGATGACGCAGACTACATCCACCTGAAGGTATTCCAACTGTGTCAACCGGATCTGCTCCACAGTGTAAGCATTGAAGGCACATGCATTCTGGACAGACTGATGCAAGATCAGCTTCTGACGGACGATGAACGGGAAAGCATAATCGCCTTAAACCCCACATCCCGGCGAAAAAATGAGGCCTTCTTGGATGTCATGAGAGGTCAACTTTCCTATGCAACTTTGATGGTAAGCCAGTGTTGAATGTTTTGACGCGTTGTTGGGAAGACAATAATAATGATAAAGCCACTTATTTAGCGCTTAACTATAAGCGCAATATGACTTATCCAACCGGGTACCCATTATCTGCTGGCTGAACAGGCATTTTTGAATAAACTCACTTGCCTAAGGTCCATGTGTGTGGTTCGTTGTGGGGCAGGACAAAGTCCTATAATCTCTCAAGAGTCAAGTTGCTAAACACGGCCACCCATCCAGGGAGTCTCCTCGGCCAGTGTTGCTTAACTTCAACTGGTTTGTGATCTGAGCTCTATGTACAAGATCACACATCACCAATATTGACAATTATAAATGTATGTGTTTGTTTACAATGTACAATACAATGTGAATATATCTTACAGGTGTTTTCATTGATCACATTTTTTTGTGGAATTGCAATGCAACCTAGAGTCTGTTGAGAAGTGTTTTCATGTTACAAGTTCTAGATTTGTGTACATTTCAGAATAACTTTATACCAGCTATTGGGGAAGATCATCCAGACGTTGCAAAGAAGTTGAGTGAAACAGCACAACATCTGAAAGCCAAACCATCAAAAATCAATGTCTGTGCCGTTTGCAATATGAAGGAAAATGTCCAAGTCAAGCACCTCGCTGAACACCTTTCAGAACAGGGTGCAGTATCCACTGATGATTATCGGGTACTGAGAAACACTCATACATCTAACACCGAAAAATGGTCATACCTTCTAAGTAAATTGACCAACTTAAGCCACATTATTGAGGCCATAACAATACGTTATCCGCAAATATACAAACAACTTCAGCGCCAAAACAAACTTGATCTAAGATGCAACTGTTCATCGCTAGAGGGAGGAAATGACAGCTGTTCCGCAGAAAAGAAGTCTGCAAGTAACCCTGTGTCTGATGTTGGACGTCTGTCTGATCTGGAATCTCTGTTCGAAACAAGTTTATTGGTGACATCAGGATCATTGTCACAGATGGGTATGAACATCTTTCAAATAATCACATTCTTCCCTTTGGTTCCAAACCTATAAGCTTTAAGACTTACTTTACGAAAGTTTATTACTATTGTTTTAACACCGGTTAGCACCAAGACGACTGTCACTCTGACTCTAACATACATAGTGCTACGATCACTTTGTGCAATTTGTCCTGGAGGTCAAGTGTTACAGTACATGATACAACTACAAAAAAAATGTAGAATCATGAGATAATAAAGAAGTTGTCATCTATAAAGTGTCCTAAAATTCAACCAATTTAATACAGCAACTGTGCTCTACTTAAATTGTTACCCATCCATCCCCATGTGTTTCTCTACACTGTTAATGAGGTCTGATGCCAAGCATGTGACACCACTTATTGCTGAGTGAGAATATTTTCACTGTTTCAAAATCAGTATAACAGTTATATCCCATAACTGGTAAAGATGGACACAATTAGAGATCAATAATACTCTTTCTTCATTTCAGAATATCAAGTAAGTTCCAACCCTAAGGGTATGGCAATTATCATTTGTAATCCCAAATCAAACCCACATGAAGAAATACATCGCTACTATGTAAATGACGCTGCTAAGCTTTACAGAACATTCCAGAAGCTTGAATTTGATACTCGACTCTATAGAAACATTTCTAAAACAGACATGATAGCACTCTTGGCCAGGGTTGCAGAGATGGATCATAGTCAGTTTGATGCTTTTGTGTGTGTTATCCACACTGAAACCAAGATCATAAATTATCGCCATTGTGTCCTTGATGCAAATGCAGCTCCAGTGCCTTTCAAAGAACTGAAAGATATGTTCAATGCATCAGGATGTCCAACTCTAGTTGGTAAGCCAAAAGTGTTCTTCATCCCGAGTGGAGAGAGGGATAACTTTATGTCTGGCGTTAAGCCAGGAAGTGGAACTGAACAGGATATTTCTGTCCCTATGGAAGCTGATTTTCTAGTACTTCGTGCTACAGTACCAGGATTTAATGTTATTGGTGATGATGAATTCAGTGGATCTTTATGGGTAAAGAAGTTTACTGAAATGATGGACACACATTCAAATGATGCTGACCTGGTGACCTGCATGACCCATCTTGCAGCTGACGTAAGCTGCCGGGACCTGTGGGGTGTCTGCAAACAGAGTCCCCACATTGAAAGTACACTGAGAAAACCATTGTTCTTCAGGGAGAGGATTCCAGATCAGGTATCATCTGGGTAAAGTAAGTTGTTGAATAAAAGTGTTTGTACTCAGCAGATGTCATTACGAAAGAACAGGTTGATTATCCTCACAGTATTTGGTCAAAAGGATGAGCCACCAACACCACCAATAATGTAAGATTTGTCTTTGAATGATTGAATCTTGGACAGGAACAGGAGTTGCTGATAATGTGATAAATGTTGTGGTGTGTAAGTGTCAACGTCTGAAATAGTCATCCATAAAGACATCCCTCCAGATCAAACAGTTCCTATTTTCATCTGCTCGAATGACAAGAATGAAGAACCGATGGCCCATTCTCACAAGAAATTGGACAGATTGGGGTTACAAAGCCCCAGCTTTCCCATCATGATGAGTCCAGACAAACCATAACAGTGGGAGAAGCTTCTGTCCAGCAGTGCTTGAAGCCCTTGACTTGGTGCTCAATGTAGTGTACCTGGCTAGGTCATATTGTATGTATATATACAACGTGGATATCTGCTTGTATGTATTGTGATCATCAATACTTTTCTTCAGCATTTACTAACTGGTATAACTATAATCAGAATCCTTTTTGTACCATGCTAAACGACCTGTTTAATTACATTTAAAATACTTGTGATCTTTTTCGATGTTGTCAGGGCCTTTGCCTAAACTGACTGATTCTGTCCTCAAGAAATAACCTAAGTTTCAGGTCATGTTTTCCCTGTTGATCATGTACGTGTATTGAGTCAAACTGCTGAAAAACACATTTATATAAAACAAATCAGTGATACCTTTATTACCAAGTGGTATTCCTCTACAGTTGAACAATATTTTTTTTCTTCTTCATAATTACCAGCATCTGTAAAATTGATTAAGAATCTAAAACAATGACAGTGTTAGACACTCACAAGTGACCTTCAGTCCTCCATAATCATGTGTAGGTTTACTTGTTGAAGATATAAACAAACAAATCAAATCCTTTCATTCGATCACATGAGCCACCAGCAGCTCAACAAGCAAATGCACTAATATCCGACACTGTCTGACATTTCTGATCACTCTTAATGATATATCTGTTTGTAATTAACTCAGACAAATATTCAGTTTATACTATTAATACTGATTGCATTTTGTTATGTATATGACTTTGTTTAAAAACAACAGTGCTTCGATACAAACCCAATTTAACATGAGATTTTAAGCAACTCAGGTACATATGTAAAAAATATATTTATACATGGACGTTGTGATTCAACTAGACATTTTACAGCAAAATGTTGCTTTCATCATTTATGACGATTTGTAAATAATTATTGTATGTTATGTGAATAAGCAAAATAGGATGTCGTTAGCTTCCCCACTGCAAGCCTCTATTACTAGGAGTGTTCCTGAAAAACTGTTGACCAGCTGACAGTTTTTTTTATTCCAGTGATCACTGGTGATAAAAAGTGAGAGACTTTAATGCATAACTATATATTATTGCATATGGTTAAGAAAATCAGAATTTTTTAAAACTTAATTTTATTTATCAATATGTCTGCCAACGGCATAGTTTGTTTCTTTGATCAATCCCTCCAGTTACAACATGTTCCTAAATATATTCACCCTTTTATAGCCTAGCCTACTAGGTTCTCACAAACTGCGTGGAAAAAACAGCCTCTGGCTGCTGTGTAGAGAAACCAGACCCAGAGCCCCACTGATTCCCAGCAGTTTACACCCTTCATCATCCCTGACTTTCATGTTTTACAACTAAACAACAACAAAAAGCATCTTTCTTATTGATACATATGTAATTTATGACAAAATAACTGAAATATCAGAGTATCATGATTTATTATGTCACTCCCAGCTTGTATTTTTCTATCACTCTGAAATATTGAAAAGTTCTGCATGTTGATATAAACTAGTAACCTACAGAGTAAATCTGACATTGCAGATGTTTAACTGTTACCATCTGTAGCATTGCTACAACAGTGTAGTTGAGTTTCAGTGTTGGTGCGGACATTACTCAAGCACCTGTGTGGAGACGCCACACATGACCATGGAGGGCTGAAGGCAGCACAGTACATGAAGAAAGTACATATCACAGTCTATCATTTATACACTTCAAATATAACATGTATAATAGTACAATTACATCCTACCAAACACTCCTGCAGTCATAAATATATAATACAATTCACAGTGTAAATGCCAAGCAAACATTCCAGGCCACATTGATTACATATAAAAGTATATGTCAAGTCATTTCAGGTCTAAAACTAAGTGAGGACAAAAGTTACAAAATTTAAAAAGCATCATGATAAAGACTAGATGAAATGTTCAAAACTTAAAATATTTCTGTGGAAGTCAATTCCATTGTTATATATGGAGGGGGGAAACAAATAAAGGATCACAGGAAAATTCAAGCGTTCCTTTATTATTTGCAGTTTTCATCACCACCACAAACCTGGTGATGAAAACTTGAAAATATTCTCTCAGTATATATTCATACAGGGTCTGTCGGGTTGTAACAAAATGCAACAGTGACATGATGGCAGCAGTACAGAGAGTCTGGGTGATATCAACTTTGCACAAAGACATTGGCAGCAGTTACAGATTACTGTCTCTGGATGCCAAGTCAGCAATGGCATTAACCTATGGCCTTCACCCAGGTTCAGAGGTCTGCTTAATCAAATCAATCATAATAGGAAAAATCCTACTTCATCTCCAAAGTAAATATATATATATGGTCATGATTTACTGGACAAATTATTCTCAAGCAACAAAATGGAGCAGAGAAGAGTGGCAATATCTGTAGTTGTACAAAAAGGGAAAAGTAAACACAAATTTTACATGTCCTTGATGCAGACTTTTTTTTTAGAAGTGTTTAAGCAGTGTATGAAATAAGCCAAAACTCTAGTCAGACATCAGGGCTGTTAAGTTCAAAATGTTACCAGCCCAAAATGGATTTAACCAGACCAAATWTGGTGAATTTACTCATATGTATGGAACATCTAAAAACTTTACCAGACCACTGGGCCGGCTAGCTGTAAATTTAGACCGTCCGTCAGAAATCTAGACCGTCTCGGGCAGTCGGACAGGCCGTATTTCATACACTGGTTTAAGTGGTAATGTTCGGTATGAATGTGCTACAAAAAGCATCCCCATACATCAGTAAGGAAGGAGATACACATTGTTTTTTGATCCATTTCACACTCAAATCTATAATTTCTGCCCACAAACACGACTTGAACAGTCTATGGACAGTAAAGGTAAGGACAGTAACACAGGCCTTAACACCTCCTCTGTACCCAGTACGTCTTGGATGCCCAAGATGACATCCACACAGACTCTCTGCTCTGTCTCTGGAGCAAACCTCTTCCTACAGAAAGTTGTATTTCTGACCTTAAAAAAATAACGGCACCTGGTACCAGTTGTTAGAAAAACACAGAGTCAAAACTTGAAGTCATTTCATTACAGTTTCAAATATAAAATAAAATCACTTACATACAACAAAGCAGATCAAAATGAAACTTGCTGTTCAGAAATGAAGGTCATATGCTTCGAGAACATCTCTCTCCATATTTGTGCTGGATATTGAACCTTGTTCTGTGTGGGACTATTGTGAATGGAGTGAGCCAAACAATTGGGTCATTTTATGTACATTTCACAACAAAACTAACCAACACTTTCAGTGATGTTCCCTTTTATCTATCACACAAAACACAACTGACACTTCTCACTGATTATAAAACATTCTGTTGACATAAGCCTCATCAACAGTGTGATTTCTGCATGAATAGAAAATATTTGCTGTCCAATCCAAATCTTATTACTGTGTCTTTCCTCTATTAACAACATCACAGCACGATTGTTAAAACCTGCCCAAGTTCTTGTAAAGCTTGATGCATACTATCACAGGACTCTCACGGTACATAAATGTGCCACGTTCAATCATAGTGAAATATAATACCTCAATACTGGGTAAAAAGCAAATCAGTGCATGCTTAATTTAGCTGCCAATTGGATATAATAGTTTGCAATCAAATACAGTTTGTGCATCATTTTTTTCTGAAGTGAAAACAGTGAAAAACACTGATTCACCAGATGCTTTGAATGACACTTTGCACTTGCAGCAAGTAAAGTGATATGGATTGCATACACATATTTGGCAGATTTGGCGCCAAGAGAGTAAGTATCCCTGCCTTGGAGTCAGTTATTGCCCCACTACCATTATAGGCAGCTAATATTCAAGCTACTGGTGTCTTATCCTATAATATATGCATTCAATGCATATTACAATACAAAAACATTTCAGGACATTTGGGGCTTGAATCTGTATATGAACTATTCTGTTACAATCCAAAATAGAATATCCCTTTCATGGTTATGTAGAAATCAAATATACTGGGTGTTGCCATGACTCTATAATTTACAATGGGAAGGAGTGCCTTTATGAAGAATCTTTCAAGCACAACACCTGAGATCAGTTCACTTTTGTCTAGCAGATAAGCTTATTCCAAACTTTGCAAACTATTGTTGACCTCAACACTGACTATTCCTTCTCTTAACTCTACATTTTCTAAATCGGCTACAGCATAGGTATAAGCTGCACATATATTTTCTGTCAAGTGTCTATAGTTTGCTCAAATTAATACGGTTAATAATAAACAACGTAATTTTACAGACAATGATATGTTTCAATTTGTTCGTTCTACTTGTGAATTTTTTCCAGCCCACCCTTATTAGAAACAAGAACATGGAATCTATTTAAGATGCCTGTTTCTTCCATCATGAAACATTGACATTTTAAAGGTATTTTACCATAGAAAAACTGACAACAAAATGTACTCCCTGTGTCGGAACTTAAGTCCTATCTTCATCACAGACAACACACTGATCCCCTCCAGCCACCAGTGTCCTTCCATCACCACGGCAACATGCACAGAGCTCCAGATAAGGTATGTAAAAATGCAGACTAAATCACCATAGCCCAAACGTGTGAAGAAATTTGAAAACCCAATAGTATAACACTGCCCCAATTTCTCGAGGTAGTTTCTTCGACAAGTATACAAATATTTCACTACAGATCTACAGAAATGCACATTTACATGCATTCTATGACGAAGAATGCTGCACAGATGTGTAACAGGTCCCATAGTGTATGCATCATGTGACGGACCCATGAAGATCTGGGTTAGAATTGGTCTTCAGCAACCCACGTTTGTTGTAAGAGGCAACTAACAGGATCAGGTGGTCAGGCTCACTAACTTGGTTGACACATGTCATCCCAACTGAGTAGATCGGTGCGCATGCTGTTGATCACTGGATTGTCTGGTCCAGACTCGATTATTTACAGACCACCATCATATAGCTGGAATATTGCTGAGTGTGGCGTAAACAGCAAAGAAACAAGGCATCATGTGAAGTACTTGGGGTGGCACACAATCATGTGCTAACTGGAAGTCACATAAAGCAATATATAAGAAGAATCATTGGATGTAAAAGTCAACTCATCGGTGTACAAAACCAACTGACTGGACCGTAGAGACTACAAACATTGAATACTCCAATAAAGCTATCAATACTCAACAGTAAACTGAGTAAAACACAATGAGTCTAAACAGTATCTGGAGCTCTGCACACATAGTCCAGATGTCACACTGAGTGTGCATCAACTTCAAATACTTATCTTCATCTGTTTTCTAAACCAGACAGACAAATATGTACAGGTGCTATACTTTCACCTGTGTCTTCATGTTTAGGTGTATATATGTGACTCCATAGGGACCCTCAACAAAACATCCTGATCTTTGGAGAAAACAGAATTATTTGCCTGAATTAGCTGATTGCACTTCATAAGAAGATATATGGCTAAAATTAATTTATTACAGGACACTTCATTTCAAATCGTGAAATGTTCACCACCTCAGACTTGCGTCCCACAAGCTCATATCGGTACCTCACTCTCACCTCATGGCTCCCGCTGTGAGAAAAACAGTTTCAACACTACATAGATAATGATTCCTTCAGTGTCATAAAAACTT